>LJIJ01000758.1:0-76472 GCA_001718145.1 Orchesella cincta | reverse complement strand
GGCAGATTGAAAGAGAAAGCAGTGAGCCATTACAACACAACAGCCAGACCATTGCCCCACCTTAAACGAGGAGAAATTGTTCGTGTGCAAGACCCTGTCACAAAGGAGTGGACCAGAATTGGAGAGGTGATTGATGTCCACCACCGTGGCCGAAGCTATACCATCCGAACGGAGTCGGGCAGAGTCTTCTGGAGGAACCGGAAGTTCCTACGCCGTTATTACAGCGGGCAAAACGCGGAGAGAGATGAGGAACCTTGCAGGAACCGAACCACGGAGGTCTACACGTCTCTCGATACGAGAATACGTTCACTAGATGAGCATTACACTAGCTCATCTCCAGCCAATATGACCGGACGGATATCACCCAATAAAGGCGGCGGCAATATTGGGATGTCTTACATCAAGCAGACACTTGCCCATATCATCTATCCTGAGCCTTTGGATCACCCAGAATTTTGAGCGAATCAAGGTCTGATAGACCTACACAACTAATGGTAGGTCACCCAGAAGGGCAGCAGTCACTAGTAGAAGAAATGAATAAAGCATCAGCCAGGTATCCATTCATTCCATAAAAAAAAACATCCGTTAATGGAGACTCTTAATCCAGCACTAACAGCTGATCGCGCCAATTCACACATTTTATCACTGTACTAACTACTTCCTACTTATCTTATGCAATATATATTACCAATTATCTCTAAGATGTTGTAACAAGATAATAAGAGTAACTATCACACTACAACCTGAACCTGATAGTAGCGCCGTTGTCTTAGTCATTCAATCCATCCACACAGCGCACCCACACTTGTCCATCGGCACTTTCCAATTAGATTAAGTACTGTGATAAGTGAACTAACTTTTCAATTATAGCAACCTCACGGGCATATAAATGTTAGAGGAAAACTCTTTGACTCTAATGAATAATAGTGTTCCTAATTACTAAATGTGACACTTTATATAAGGAAACTGGAAACAATAACTTTGAAATGTCAGACAAAAATAATATGCTACTGATGCCGTTTATTTTACTCGTTATGTTCGCTTTTGGCATGCTCTACTTGGTTTTTTATTTCAGCTAAATCACATAAACGACATAATATGCATGACTAATGCGTGAATGAATTGACAGAAACGTGAGTTATGATGAGTGAAAGCTAGTACTTAAACTATACATTTTAAGCCAATGAAAATGAGAGGGGCTTACTCTTTGCTTTTCCAACACATTTCGAACGTTTTCAACATCTCCAACTATCACGGTCTGTTGTTTCAGCGATTTTAGGTTGAGCGTCATTAGGTCCTCTAATTCATTAACCTGTAAAACAAATTTTAGAACCCATGAAACTTGACTTTCACCATATTGACAGCAGCAGCATATAGCAAAGCGAATGTATTTTCATGCGTAAACATTTGAAAATTTTGTATAGTTTATGTATTGTAGTATTGCTTTCAGTAGCATACCTCTTTAAGTAATGTAACAGCTTCCACCGAGTCTACGTTACGCGGTTCATCAGTACCAGTCGTTTCGTGTGTTTCAACGACCGCAGATACTAATTCTGTGGCAGTTCTTGATGAAGTCGACGCTTCCACTGGTTGGGCATCTACACACACACACGATCAGAACAGAAACAACGAAAGGAATGCATTATTAAAAAGCAACAAAAAGATGTAACTTGTGTATGCTAACTGAAGTTAGTGAACCCGTCAAGATTTCAGAAACCCGTCGTACCTCATCTCTCACACGAGAGTACGTAACAATATTATACACACCCAGCACAATGTATGCGCTTTTCAAACCGCCAAGCAAAAATACACAGTGTTCACCATATTTCTCACAGTAAACCGCACTTCCATTGATGAAATGAAAACCACTACATTGAAATCAAGAAAGCCAATTAGAAATGTTATCATAAAATATGCATACGGAAACCGCATTATAATGCTTTCCCTTTTTGAGGTTTCACTAGAAATGCCGTTAGCAATATCAACGGTTCCGCACACTTTGCTTTCACTTCCAAGTATGAATCAACCACTTGTCTTCTTCATACATGGTGTTGATACATACGAGAGGTTTTTCGCATCACAGAGGAACCCGCATATTATATTCAACTCAACTCCACTACAATGAAAACGAAATCTGCCGCTTTAACCTTTCTTTGCTCCTAACACAACACAACATTTCAGCAGTTTTGGTAGTGGTGCCCATTGCCATATTCAGCCATGTTTAATAGATTTTTGGCAACCAAACTTATACAAGTACTCTCTGATCTACATATATGTACATGAATAAGATATTTCATTTTCTAGCATTACATATTACATGCATAAACAGACATGCATACATTTCTCCCAAGAAGCTACTGTTTTTTTGTCCTATTATTGATGATTGCAGAACACTCAGCCAAGGCCGGGCTTTTGCTGCATTCGTGGAAAAATGGTATGAATGAATGATAAGTAACACCATTCTATTTTATCAGCTCAACATAAATTAGCTTACGCTTCGAATATCAAATTACGAACACTTGAGTCAAAAATGTTTGCTTTGTAAATTTTCTTTCACATATACATACATAGGTGAGCATAATAATAATAAACGCTGCGTAGACAGACGAAACATAAGAATGCTGCAGTAATATAAGCTCAGTCAAGCTTTGCAGCCTTGTCAAACGAACGAAAAGAAAGGTGTATTTGAATGGAAGGCCGGAAACCGAAACAAGAGTGTTTTGCATTTGTATAAAGAGCATCGCTACGTCTGACTGGATGAACCCCATTCACTTCTAAAGTTTAGACTTTGGAATCTCACGATTAGTGGATCAATATAACATAACAAATAGTCCTTCTTTCTATAATTTCTTTCCTCGCACACACCTTTTCCTTTTACCCTTCCCCTTCCTGATTTGCATGAGAGTACATTTTGCTAAGTTTGCATCACATCACATTCCGTTTACCTCGTCTACTTTTTCCAGGAAACTTTCACATTTTACTCCAACTTTGTTATAATGCTCATGCACAGTTGTTAACATTACGATATAAAATACCACAACTTGTGTAAAAGTTTGTTCAAAAAAGGCAATGTATCTCTTTCACCCAGCTTCAAAAGGGTAATCGTAATCCACTCTGCAGTGTAGCAGCAGTGTCAGTGTAAGCTAAAGCCAACTGGGAGCATGGCACAGCTGAACAATTGATACGTAAATCCATGGATGCTATATATATACAAAAAGCTACTGAGAATGTATCAATGCTGCAAAAAAATGCGAATACATTAATATCTAATGATAAGTATCATTTATTCCTGTCAAATACCAGCATCATAAGTGACAAGTGCATGATGCATGAAGGTGAAAGATGTCACGACTAAAATAAACTACAAGACATGACTGCGCTTCTTCTATTCGCTGGAATCTGAACGAATGAAAAACCTAAGGCATTGTTTTTTTGTAAACAAAATATCGAACTGAAAAATATATCGTGCACATTTTCATTGAGCCTAACCGAACTCTTGATTTTTGTTGTTATGACCAAATACAATAAATTGTAATAAAAAATTACATAATCTAATCAACTATCAATTTACATTAGGTGGAATTCACAATATTCGAACTTTGACAACTCGCAAGTCACAGCCTATGTATATTCCAGAAAATATATGACTTGGAAAGTTAATAATGGCTTCTATCTGCATGTAATGCAATGTATTTGCAATCAACTTAGCATCTAGCAATGTCACATTGATTTCAAACGGTTTAGAATGAAAGAAAAGTTGCATAATGCATGCAAGTAGGCTAGCAAAGCAGTGTGGTAGTACGTGGGCAATAATAGTGGGCTGATATATGTTACATTTTTTACCTGTTCAAAAAATACAAGGCACCAGATCGTGAAAGCTTTCGCAGGATTGTTGTTTACTATGAAACTCCAGACGGCTCATCACGAAAAGTAAATAGTACGCTGACAAGATTACTGAAACAATGTGCTTACTCCTTACATGCACGGACATCCTTATGACGTAAAGGGAAAACCATTTCATTGAGAAACTTCTCTGATAAGCAAAAATTTCAAGTTAACCGAAATAAATATGCCACGCATCATGCAAAAATAAGTACATTTACTAAAATTACATTAAGCAAAGTGTACTGTTGAATTGAGTATGTGTTTACCTGGACTTAAAAAGTGTGCTACCAGCCATAAAACAAAGTCGAAATCCTTTCACTTTGACATGTCAGGTGAATACGGAACTTGTAGTTTAACACGGTTAATCTAATCTAAGTATTTAACTGAAAACTAGACTTCTGATTAACTGCACTGGCAAGCAATCTTTAGGCCTTGTCGCATTATTTTATATTCTCAAGTCATCACTCGTGGAAATGAAGACAACGAAAAACACCAGAGAACGTCAGTTTTCAGTAATAAAGAAATTAATTTAGTTATCAAATAAGGTTTGGTTAACTCTAATTGAGTTTTAATGCAATCAACGTAATCTCAGAGTCAAATTCACAAGACAGGTTACGATAATTAATCCTATTCATTTGACTAAATTAATGAATGAAAGCAACAATCCATTAAAATGCTTAATATCACTCTCAAAAAGCGGAGACACTACAGGTGGATAATAAAAATTTATTCGCTCTATATCTATCCTTCCGTTACGATAGGTCTCAAGGTTCGTTTCATGTAGTATCCTTTTTACTTAATTTCCAAACATAGCACTTGAGGTAAAAGTGATCAAGCACACGTCTTACACCTAAAAACTTTCACTTCCTTTCACATCTACTTTTTGATTAAATATTTCCAACCGATATGTAAGATTTTCACAGATAATTAATTCACTTTGAAGTTTTCAAAGCTGCAACACAATTTGACGTTTGATATGTAATTTCATTTGCTAATAATTAGAAATTATTTGAGAATCATGTGCAGTCTGTTTACTTTCCTTGCCTACGACTGGCTGAATGCGAAGGAAGAGTCAGGTTTGTCAAATATATCAACACAACTTTGTGTGTACATGAATGGAACAGCCAACGAAATACATGGGGAGAACACCTCAGCCAGCCTTGGAGAAAGCGTCGTGTAGAACCAAACCAGCTTAGAATCTAAACAGAAGTGAACAGCTTCTGCTGCTACTAACAAGCCGGGCATTCTGACACGATCGATAATACACAGCACAGCGCATGGAATTCTAAAAACGTGAACCCAACAAGGTTGCTATATAGTATTACTGTGCATCTAATGTTACAAGATCTCTGGTATTCCGACAGACTCTTTCCCAAGAAAATGAGTAGGATAGTCCGGGACTAACGAGGAAAAAGCAGAAGGTAAAGCCGAAAAGAGTTGAGTTTACAACCGGCTACGGTGGGGTTCTTCCTTATGCAATTTTATTGTCCACTTCATACTGTGTGGAGTGGAAAGTGGAAACAAAGCTACGATCTCACACTTTCACTTTTGGTGCTGGGGTTTTTATGTACCTACCTACCTATGTAAGTGATGCGATGGTTGTTAGATGTGTAGGCATTATACCTACTACATCAATATGTATATATTGATGTAGTATGTATAATATATTATGTACATACCTAGTATTTTCACAATAACGTGCCTATTACACCCACCATATGAAAGTCACAATCCGTTCCCCAAAAGAAAGCTGTGATACACAATAATTGCATCCGTGTAATCTACACCATATCTTGTTCGAACAACGAGATATAAATATGCTGGAAAAAAATATCTAATCATTGTACACAGTTGGGCTGTTTCAACCCACTTTACCTTCCTGTCAAACAATAGTTCAAACAGAGATGTATTGCTCAAGTAAGTAGTTGTACAACAATTTATATAATGCTCACGTCGCCCCAAACGTCTCGTTTACTTTTTTGCATATATATGCAAACTGGTGTGAGGAGAGCCCACTGGGTATATACTGAACTGGACATGCTGTGTGTTCGGCAACACACAGTCGAAACTACTTATATTTTGAGTGTGTTTGCATTCCCGTTTAAAACACTATGGCTTAAGGCTAAAACAAAGCATTCAAACAAACATACCTTTTACATTTGCTGAGCTGACATCAAAGTATTTTCTTTCAATATTAGGTGTCAATGCATTCACTTCGCCCCTGGACTTAACATACAACCAATCTTCCTTTAATTGGCGAACTTTCTCCTACGAAATAAAACATTGATGGTTTTTACATTGAACTTGAGCCTGACATTCGATTCCGTCAATTGCAAAATATGCAATTACCAAAATACATGGAGTTTTTCAATTGAGTTTTATGTACTTACGGCGATTACTGGAGACATGGATTGTCCGGATAATGTGCATTCTTTTTCTAGGTTAATGTAATTGCGAACACCTTCCATTACTTCCGTTTCTTTGTCTTCTACTCGAATCTAAAAGATCGCATACGTAAGGATAAAGTCACATTGATACATTTGCAAATGCGATACAAACCCAAGAAATATTCTCACCATAGCTTGCTCAATTGCAGCGCTTTCTCATTAGGAGCACGATGCTTCGCTGTTGCCAACTGAGCCCTTACTTCTAAAACCCATGAGGCTGTATTATCTAACTGAGATGTCATCTTTCGTAAGTTCATCAGCTTCACTTCAACAAGTTTGCGACGACTTGGCAAAGCTTCAGTAAGCTAATTAAAAGGATAATATAGGATATTAAACACCATAAACGAGACACGTTCTATATACCTTACGTAAGATGTGGTTAGGTTAAAATCTTCACACCTCTTCTACAAAATTAACTCGCTTACCTTATCAATATCCCGCTTGAAGGAGTTGATCTCTTCCTCGGAAACATAGTGATGCTTACTTTGCCTTAATTTTTCTAAGTCTGGTTTCTTACCAATTATCTCGTGTTCTAAAATCTAAAAAGCATTAATACAAACAAAACGAAAGCCCAGTTAGGAAAAATTATAATATCATAACTCGCATAGCGCTCGACCCTACTTCGCGACCCTTGTGAACCAAATTCTACGAAGGATGAAGATTATCATGATAATGACTTATTCTACCGCTCTCCCTATGCGGATTCCGGAAAAAAGAGTCAATTATCGTGGACTCAACGTTGACATTTTCAAGCTGAAAGTTGAAGCCGAACTACATTTTTCAACTGCTCAAGATACGCCAAGTCGGGCAAGTCCGGCAAGTCATAGTAGGACATGTTTTTGGTTTAAAAGGTGGTTTAGTACTTTTTTTTAACCACTTATAATGATTCAGGCCGGTTTTCAGATTTGCGAACCAATTCATAATGATTCAAGCCAAGTTTGAATTAAACCAAATTCAGGCAAGTCATATTTTTATCCCCAAGAATACATAAACGACTAGTTACAGGTTACAGTACAAATGACTGTATTCTTCCCAACTCAGCTTTGGAAATCTAAAATGATTTTTCAAATATTTTGGAAAGTTGGAACTTTCACTACTTGATTTTTTTTAAATCGAAAGACAACATCGAGGACTAAATTATAAGCTGTCGAGCTATTAGGAACAATTGCAACGATTTTTGCTATCAACCGTAATGTATACCGAGTGTCGTCGGCTTTAACATGGAGAGTCCCATAGTGCCGGGCTCTCTGAGTTTGACGTACTGATTACTGGAGTCTTCTAGTGTACCTCACAGGAGGTTTTATAAAATGCGGCTAACGTTTTGGAGTACTCGGTATCTATATGTATTTTTTAACTTTATTAATTTTAATTTTTTTTTTACTTTTTTCATAATCTTTTTTTTTTGTTTTTTTAATGATTTAAGTTTGGTGCTGAATAGACACTGGCTAAATAATGAGTAAGGTTTTTATTTTCTCCTTAGTACTACAAAATCGAGCTATATTTTTTCCCTTTTTCAGTGAAATATTTTTTTTCTCTCGTTCATCTGACTCAACGATGGTTTCCCCCTTACTCACAGTGATCTATTTTGGGTTTTTAATTAATTTATTTATTTGACTAATATGTATAACCTAGTTCTTAAGTATTATCATATGGACGTTGGCCTGTAAGGTCTGTAATAAAGCGTTATAATAATAATAATAAATCGTCGGAGTGCTGAAGTTAGGCAAAGTTCAACCTTCAAATTAGACAACGAGTTTCTAAGTGCTGCTTCGTCTGCAATTTTTACAGGTGTATTAAGTCCATCTGAAGCTCTGTGTATCCAATCTCTGAGAACTACATGTGGCTCCCACCATCGTGACAGCACTCTGTGTACTCCTCCAGCTCCAAAAATCCTATGAAAATCAGAAAAGAATAAGGATAAAATTATTGATATCCCATTTAGTTTACGATGTCAGCACTAATGGTATTTACATAAAATACTGCCAAATTAAATTACAAACAATCAACTCAAACGGTTCTTACTTATCTCTCCGAATGGTCATCTCCGCAAGTAAATTTCGCCATTTGTGTCCAATGGCTTCAATACGTTTCGTGGAGTCATCATATGCCGGGCTCATGCGAGACTTTTTACTCATCAGCAACATTACACTCCTGTTCGATATAAAGCAATGAGCATTATGTAGCAGTATAGATAAGAAAGTTAAATGGAATAGAAGAGGAAGCAAAACTCTTCTCACTAATGACATCCACTTTGCGTAAAAGTAGGCTAAATGACATTATATACCTATGCCTCTTTGAAATATTTGTTTCCATTTCCTTTAGCCGCCTCTTAGATTCTTCAGGAGGTATGTCACCTAAATCTTTCCACTCATTCATTTTGCCTTCCATCTCATCCAGCCACGCTTCTAAATCCGATATATCCGTTTGCGGAGATTGTGGGCTCACTGTCGCAGCAGGACACGGGCTAGGGCTCTTACTAGGTGGTGACCGCATCATTAGTTGACTAATAGTTATATTCACAGTAGCCCATTCATCCAGCAACTTTTGAAGTACTCTTTTTCCCTGAGATATTTGTTCGGGACTACCACGAATTCCTGCATCATTGATTTCTTCAAGCTCCAGAATTTTCGGACTTATTTTGTCCAAGTCGTCCTTGACTTTCTAAATACAAAATAAAAATCAATTCACACATGTCTAAATACATCATATTTTCTGAATAATGATTGCAGAAAGATTACACAACTAACATTGACATCTTCAGCTGCACCAAGAGATCGCGAGACGGTAGCAACTTGTTCTCGTAGTTTATTCACTTTCATTACAAACTCTGGTGAAAGTATTGCTTCCCTTTTCAGAGGTGAGATCGGTTTTGGTTTAATTATTGGAGGGCAAGGAGCCTCCGGTGTTTTTCCTTTGACTGGTTTCTTTGGCTGGGCAGCTCTAAAAGATTTCTCCAGTTGGGTCCATTTAGCTTGCAGAGCATCAAAGTCCTTGGTTAGACTAACAACGTTCCGCTTTTCCAGTTCTCCTACTTTCCGTCTCACAGCTTTGTATTCCTCTTTCTTTCTCAAAAACTCAGCCGTGGTATCCTAAAATAATTAAATGAACGTATGATAAACTGTAAAATTAGATAAATAATTATTTTAGTTAATAAAATAACTTGAATCCTGCCAACCTTTTTCTCTTTTTCATTTAAGGTTGTAGCATCTGCAACGTAGTCTTCCAATTGCTGGATGACGGATTGGCACTCAATTTGACTTGTTTCTAGTCGCAAGGCAGTCATTCTTTGACCTTCAGCTCGTGTCTTTAACTGCAGCCAGTCTGATCGAAGTAAATCAAGAGCCGATCGAATTTGGTTAGCAACTTTCATATCAACCTTTGATATTTTAAACACTAGAGAATCTCCTTTGCTAATTGATAGGGCTACTTCTGGTTCCACAGCCCGAAGTTCCTGTTCTAGCATCTATTTAAATTAAAGAGATACAAACATACAACATTAAACCCCATTTACTACATGCTATTTGTAAAACTGTAGAAAGATTTAGCTTGAACTTACATCAACTCGACCCCTGAGATCGGTATTTTTTTCTACATCTTCAAGTTTCACTGCCATTTTATTCATCGTACCCGCAACTTCCCGAAGTTCATCTTGAAATGACACTAGCTCTGGATTTTTAGCTGATTCATCTGAAGCACTGATTATGTTGTCAACAACCGTCACGAAGCTTGACATATCCGGTGTCTTACATTTTTGGACTTTTCCTGAATTACCAACTGAACCCTATTTACCACAATAACACAACAATTTTTAGTTCACACATAAAGCCTTCTTTCAGTTGAGTTCTATCAAATAATTCAAGGTCACATGAAAATTCAAACCAGCTTAGTACAACACATAACTATACAATGCATAATACTTTATAAACTCTTTATATTTATGGCGAACTATCCAAAAAGATGGATTGGATTACTTCATGCGTTGTAAACCTATCTTCGCTAAATTAGTTTCATTATTATTATCACTGAATTCTAATGGCATTCCGGTTTCATTCAATTTGAATGCAAAAAAATAAATAAAAATGGAGCATCATGCGCAGAAAGCACAATTGCAGTTGTTAACAAGCAGTATTCGGTATATCGTGAGGGTCAGGTTACCGTACATTCAAACCGCAAACAAAAAATAATGAATTTATTTATAGTAGTGAACCAAAGCGATTTTCGAACCTTTGGTAAATACCAGGCTTTGTTAGGCAGCGTTGGGCCTGACCCAGCAGAAACGTTTAAAGCTGATGAAACTGGTTGTGCATGTGAGCTAATTTTTTGAGTTGACGATCGAGACAATGACAGTTGTGGTGACTTTTGCGACGCTGCAAGAGGCACTTTCACAAGTGCAACATGATCTTTGCCACCCATTGAAGCTCCTAACTTTGGCTCCATACGTAAAATACCTTGAACTACATCTCGGGATTTTATTTCTACGATTTTAACGTTCCCCTCACTGCTCACGACCTTCTGCTTTTTTGAACTCCGACGTACTATTGATGTAGGACTTACCACATTCCCTGCCGATGACCTTTGTTTGCCTTCGCCAGGAATCACTGTAGATGCTTCAGATACTGTGGACAACGAAATAGATTGGGCATCTTCATCTGTATCTGCACTAGCATCTGCGTGATCTGCGTCTCCCAAACTAGTCTGTCTCATAAAACCATTTGATTTGGTTTTGGATTTTGAACTTTTGGAACTGGGCAATTCATCAATAGTAGCATGTTCTCTGGGAACCTTCTCCTTCGAAACACTATCACCGGCACGTTTTGATAATACTTGGCTTTTGCTAGAAGTACTGGCAATACTAACACCTTCGTGAACAGTTTCACTATCCTCATCGTCATCTTCGTGCCTCTCTTCAATTTTGGACATTTTGATGGGAGGCAGCTCATCTTTAATTGAACGAACTTGCTCTGCAGAGTCTTCATCGTCATCAAAATCAAAAGCAGGATTGCATATCCCAATTGTGGCATTAGAAGCGGATGCACTTAACGAAGAAGGCTTAGTTAAGCGTGCAGTGCTAGCAGACGGGTCTGACATTAGCTGCGATTTGGATTTTGTGGAAAGCACATTTTCGTCAGCGGAATCATCTTCATCCTCATCCAGGACTATGAACGAACTTAAATTCTACAGAACCACAAAAGCAGCAAACATAAATTACGTGATGACAGAAGCAAAGAGCACATATTACCATGCAGGTCAATTAATTCATACCTGAAGATGATTACCAATAGCTTCTAGTCGGTGAGATAACTTTTGTAAAACAAGGTTTTCCTTGTTTGTTACACTAAATGGATCCCCTCTTGAAACTATGAGATCAATGGATTCATCTCGTAAACTATCCAATTTAAGCGTCCTTTCAGTAAGATCATCATTCAGAGCCTAGAAAACCATGTAAAACCATCAAGTCAGTGACTTTAAATCTATTGTTCACGTTTTCAGCTGTGTGCTTTATTTACTTGAAGTTCCAGTATTTCCTCATCTTGAAAAACCACATTTTCTCCAGATAGTTTGCTCAGAAAGTTTTCAGCTTTCACAAGCCATTCATCCAGCTCACCAACAGTCCCACTGTGTTTCGCTTCAACTTCATTCAGATCAGTCAGTGATAAATTATCCTTCTGCATTTTCACAAGTTGTTGACTTAGTACGTCCCATTTTTTCAATATAATGGCTCGACGATCTTTCAAAGCGTCCAGTAATACAGGATCGACCAATTTAAGGAATGTTTCATAATTTTGTTCAAATTCTTCTGCTATCTTTGACCACCGGGGCAGTTCTTCGATTCGACTCTAAAATGATATATATTTAAACTGCAATCAGTGTCTATTTTAAAGAATCGTTATAAAAAGGTAAAGGGAATTCGATAAAGTGTCAAACTTTACTTTGCCTAAATTTATAAAAGTTATTCCTACAAAAAAAAGTAATGCAGACTGACTCACCAAATTGATATTCCTTAAAGTATATTTGCACACAGAAAAACATCACATCATAATGTAAGCAACAGTATTTTAGATGTGTGACAGCAACAAAGACAGGTGCAACAATCAAAAATTTACATTGCCAGTCTGCATGACTGTTACATTAGATAACATACCCTCAAGAAGCTTTGTTCAGCATCTTTGTCCGGAAAATCAGCTCCTATTTGACGCTCAGTATCTTCCAACCAATGTTCCAAAGCATGCATTTGATCATTCAGTTGAGTAGTCACGGTCAAGCCTTTCTCCAAAGAATTACGAATGCTGGCAATCTGCATCCCCAACTGTTAATGAATAAAAGTTAAAAAATTGGCATTCTGTAGAGTGGAAGAATCCTTTGTAAATCAACTAAATCATAAAACAACGATCATAAAACTACATATTACCTTGTTATACAAAGCCTTAATTCCGTCAAGTTCAGTGCCTAGTTTCGAATCGCTTTTCTTTTCTTCAACTTGTCGCCTGCCTTCTTTCAGGACGGATTCAACTTCCCGTTTGAGATCACTTAAAACTCCATATTCTTTCTAAAAAGTAGAAGAGTTTCAAATGCATTCGAATAGAACGGCACATTTTACAGGCACACTTTATAGATGTATGTATGTAACCATATTCATTTCTTACTGTGCAATGGTTAAGCTGACCCTGAATACTTTCAGGATCATCAGAAGCAAGTTCTAAGAAGCACAACGTTTGTTCTACTTGACGAAGAGAACGCCAAATCCGTTCAATTTTAGGCCATATTTTCGATTCAGGAGGTGGTGAAGAAAACTGATTGAATTTGGATTGAACATCTTCGAAGCGATCCTATAGTATTTTTAAAACACAATTATTATGTAACTAATACTTAAATACCATTGTTTTTTGTATTTTTCAATAATAGTACCTGAAGCATATTTTTCTGCTCCTCTAATCTTCCAGCTGCCTCCATTTTACCAGCCGTCCGGTAGTTATCAACTTGTTTTGACATTTTGACGAGTAAATTCTGCTGACGATCCAATTCTTCAGACAGTTGCTGCAAATAAATGACAATTTATCTGATTAAATCAAGCTTCTTGTGTGCTTTATTCGACAAACATTTAAACTGACAAATCACATAGACATGTTTAAAAAAAAGAACACAACAAATCCAACCAACCTCGGTATCATTAGGTAAGTCTTCGGCCGTTAAATCATGCTCTAACCTTGCAGACAAAATTTTATCAGAGCTCTCTAAACCGTCAAATAATTGCTGTATATCACCTTCCCACTTTTCAGCTTCACACATTTCACTTTCCAATAGTATTTTCCTTTCTTCCGCCTAACAGGTTCATTGTGTAGGGGGTCACGCATAAGGTACAGCCGTAACGAATTAACGTACGGTACACAAAATCCAATTAAGTTAATAAATCACATTAATCACAAATCAAGTCAAATCAAATCACGCACCACAGCATTAAGAATTAGTTTACAGAACTCCACAAATACAAGTTTAATCAATAATAATTAATTACCTTTTGATTTAACTGAGACCACCTTGCCATTACTTGAGACACTTCTGCCTGTGTGCTTTGTACTAAACAGCCTCGCTCAACCAGTTGATGACTTATTTCCTGAAGCTGAGCGAGTCGGGCATCCTGTTGACTTCCCATATACTCAATGTCCTGTTCAAAGTCGCAATTCGATTAAAGAATGCATTAGTTTTTGTTGAAGTAAATAATTCTTCCATCTAACTATCTCTTTTTTAACATACCCCTAAATCTTCTGAGAGCTCTTCCACATCCGCCGCAGCAGTCACCGGTTTCTTCAACTTCCGTTCTATTCTGTCAAGGCAATCTGTTTCTTGAGCCACTAAACTCCTGAATTCTCCGTACAGGTATGAAGCTTCTTTTAGTAGCTGACAATTACGATCTACCATCCCGGTTATGTCTGTCCAACGTGCATTTAACTGGGTAAACGTTTTAGCAAGATCCTGAACAGTGGCAGATCTTCGGACATCATCTTTACAATGTTCTAGAATTCAGACAGGCAGAGTTAATATGCTTCCAAACCACATGCCTTCCTGTATCATTTACTTAAATTTGTCTTACTTTGATGGAGTAGGAGCAATTCGTTTCCTTTGTCGTTCAACAAACGAAAAGATTCCTGCTTCTTATCGACACGATCCTTCAGCGCGTGATACTTTCGTGACAAGCGAGCCAAATCTGACGGACTAGAAAGTGATCCTACTTCGGGTGCATCTTTTCGTAAAACATTTAACCACTCTGTCAACTCTGATATACCGTGCAGTACCTGATTTAAAAATGTGGTTTTCAAGATTATGAGCATTATTTCTTTAAAAAAGAATAAAACAAGCATTAAACAGACTTACCGTTTTTGTTTTCTCAAACGCTTCCCTAAGAAGAATATTTTGTTCTTTGGCCTTCTTCGTTGTACTATTCCAATGAGTATTAAGCTTAAATAGACGTGCTCTCATGGCAGGCACAATAGCATCATCTGCTTCTTTTAAAAGAACTTTTCCAGTGGTATCAAGATGACTGAATTTGGGAGACAGTGTAATAACGTCAGTTTGTAATGCCTAAAATCATAAAAATCACTTTCAATAACGATCAAATAGCACATGCTTTCAATATATTCTACGAAATAATCATTTTAAAAATTACATTGGACTGTTCGAGTTGAGCTTCCAAGACTTCAAAGTCACCAACGGCAGGCGTTTCTGCACAAACAAATATGTCTACTTCTTCCAACCACGTTTCAAGTCCCGTCATTTCTGCTTGCCATTGGTCAATTTTTGATATCACTAGAAATATCAAAAGAGTAAATTAATTAGCTCATGGGAGACCTGATTTGAACCAAGCTTAGGCTAGTAACACTAGATTGACACGTACTTGCACTCAAATGGTTGTACTTTTCTTCCAGTAAGGTTCTCACTTCCGTATACCTAGTTTTAAGTTCATCCGTGCTAACTGCTGGAGTGACAGTACTATTGCTAGAGTCAATGACTTCCAAATTTTTCTCATGAATTCTGGCAGCTTGAAGCGATTCCTCCAACTTTTGATGCTGCTGTTTCATGAAATTGCTATCTGTCAATTTGATATCTTCCGACAACAACAAATTTTCAGTTTGATTGATCCATTGAGAAACGATTTGTGATGATTCACTGAATTTCTCCTCGAACGACATATCGTTGATATCTTCCAGTTCGTTCAAACGATCTTTCAACCTTTTAACTATCTCCTCCCATTTGGATTTAAACATGCTTATTTCTTCCTTCAGTTCGTCGTCCTCCTGAGCTTTAGCGTGCACTTTCATTATCTCATCAGCCTTTTCTTTCAGTTTAGCAGCCCTGGTTTCATGAGATTTAATGGTTTTGTTTTTAACGCGACACTGCTCCAGTAACTTTCTTCCTTCGTTGGATATTGGACTAACTTCGCCTTGGCCATCAAGCCATTTTTCGTAAGCCTACATGAAATAAAAGTCGTAGTAGAAAACAAATTGGTGATGAAAGAAATTTATATGGTTTAATATATTTGCAATGAACTTACTGAAAGAGATTTAACCATCGAAGTGATTTCGTTGTGAACCTGCTTTTTGGCAAGTAAATAGTCAATGAGTAGCTTTCTCTCTGTCATTGCCTTTTTAACAATATCCCATTTTGTACTTAGCCGTTCTGCTTGGTCTTCAATTTCCGACGTGTCTTGATTTTCTGCGAACAAAAGATATTTTAAACACTACTAGCACAAGCTTGTGAATTTTTTAGCACGTGAGGTCTAGAGCATTGTAAATACTTACCCATCCGCATAACGGCGATTAGTGAATTTGAATCCGAAATCGCTTTCGCAAATACCTCCTCATTGGCAGTAAGTTCCGTTTCCAAATCTTCCCAAAGTATTAACTGTTCGTCAACACTTAATTCATCAAAAGTGCAAGTATTGCCACCACTTGATTCAACCAAACTTTCCGTTCTCTCTAACCACTGGTTCACTTGAGAGTGGGATGATTCCCATTCATTCATTATTTTTGTCTTTTTTGCTCTAGGAAAGTCCTTTTAAAAAATCGAATAAATTTACATTACTGTTCTAAGCTAGTATTCGATGACAATTAAAGATTTAAAACATGTAAGTAATTATCACACACCTGCGCCTTTGAAATGGCCACAATATCAACAAAATCAATACCACGCTTTGGATTAGTGTTAATACCATATTTGCTAATCTATTAAAAACAATCAATTAGTTGCACACTGAACACAAGGGGTAAAACCGTAAACTTCTACCTCATGAAAATTGAACTTACTCGTTGACTTTGAGCTTCCAAAATTTGGGAAATGGCATCCCACCGATCTTGTAGATGTTCAATCTTTTCCATAAACTTTGAAGTTGCAATTTCTGATTGCTCACTTTCACCTTCCCCTCGTTTCAATTCTGGATTGGAGCCGCTGGGTTCTCCAACTAATTTATTTATTTCAGTCTGCAGTTTTCCTATATCCTGCATTTTTGTTTCCATTTCCGCTTGAAGGTGCTATATATAAAACAAACGGGATCACTTGCAAATAACATTATAAAAAAATTGTATTCACAAAACTTTCACAAAGCGTGTTTTCACCACCTGCAACTTTTCGTAGCGCTCCATTAGCGAGTCTTCGGAGCTGTCATTGGGATTTGCTTCAACTTCTTTCAGTGTTCTTTCTTGGCCTTGAAGCCATTCCTCTAACTCTTTATGCTTTTCCAAGTGTTCAGGAAGGGCAACTTTCAGCTGTGATATCAATTTTCCCCTCTTCTCCGTCCAGGAACAAATGTGAGACCATCTTTCACTTAAGGCAGCAAGTTGATCCTCCATATTTGAAATATCACTATCTGGATTGTTTTCATCGACCACAACCACCAAATTAGAGAAAGCGACCACTCTTTCTTGTTGCTTAATGATGTCTTCATGCAGCACTTGCTGTTCCCCCTTTTGATCCTCTAATGCGTTGAGATCATGAAGTACTAAAGGTCCCATTCTTGATATCCTATCTTCAGTAGCAGTAAGAAATTCTTTCAAAGCTTCCAGTTCAGCCAGTTGTAAGGACATTAGCTTTTCGTGAATTCTGCAGCACAAATCAAAGAAACAGTAGTTTAAGAGCTAATATTACTAAAAAGTATACTTAGAAGGTACATAAAAAGGCATCATTAGAGCTCGTTTTTTTGGAGCGTACTTATTCTGTCGATCCATTGCTTTCACACGAAGATCCTCCCATTTCGTGTTCAAGAGTTTCATTTGAACCCGAACTTCTTCAATTTCATGTGCTGGCAGTTTTGCTTCTTGTAGTAACCGGGATCCTTCCTGCAAAACTTCTCCTACATCTCCTTGATGGTCCGTTAGTGACAACATAAATTTCTGAACGAAAAAGACACAGGATAATTTGAATACGAGTTTAAAAACTTGGATTTTCTTCGTGTAAGATTTAAAGTTAGGTTTAATAAAAAGTTTTTATTAAAAACCCACCTCATGTTCCTGAAACTGCCCTTTCACTTCATTCAAACTTTCACTGACAGGTTCCATTGTAGTAATTCTATCATCCGCAATTAACAACCACGATAAAACTTCCTCAACAATATTCTGATAAGAAGTAAGCTCCACAGTAGGTCCTCTGGACGCTTCTTCCTCCAGTTTGGCAATGGCAATAGATTCTTTAAGATCTTCTCTATTAGGTAGTGGTGGAGGTTCAATTCCACTTTGGGCTAAGGCTTGAAAGAGGCACATGACGTACATCATAACTGACTTTTTATCAGGCATCGGTGTGTTGACATCTAATTAAAAATATTGCACAATAAGAAGTTGCCATTTATGAAGTCTTTGGGTTTATGAAAGTCAAAAATACCTTCTGGATCAAGAAGTTTCTCGATACCAAAGACTTCTTGAGCATGCTTGAATGCGAGTTCCAGTCTTTCGTTAGGGTCGGGTTTTGAAGCTATTAAACCAAAATCAGTTACATCGGGTCTCCATCTGTGAATTAAAGCTGCGAAAGCGAGCCCATCTGACCATGACGTAGTGAAGTTTCTTATTTCTACACCGGGATAGGGCTGAAACAAAAATGTACAAATTTATTATTAGTTGTGTTAACAGCAATTAATGCAGAAAATAGTTGACAGTGTGGAGATTTAAGATTACCTCGGTATTTTGCTGACACCACAAAAGTAAGGCCTTTTCTAAATTGGATTGGTTCATGGTCGCCATAAGCTCTTTCATTATATCATTAACCTACAACATAATCATATTATGAAGTAAATCAGTTCATTTTTAAATCAATAAAACTAATCCTTTGTGAAGCTTATGCAACAATATACCTGCCAATGTAAAAATATCGTCCATGAAAGGGCTAAGGTGATTTTTGGATTCCCATCTACGATATCATTATTGCTTATATTAACAAGGCGGACTTTTTGTTCCTTTAAAACATCTAAGGCACGACTGACGTTGTTAAGATGATGAACCCGCATTCTCCCTCTTTCTCTTTTCTATAACAAGAAAGACACATACATCGTTAAAACAAATTAGCTTCGTACATCACATCACGGTGTAATTAAAAACAGTCTTAGTCATCTTACAAACGTCCTGTTCGTCAGAACTTCCAAAAGGCATAGCAGTTTAGTTCCATCCCTGAGATCATAAAACATGTCGGAAATTGGCGTTTGGTTCCCCTAAACGTAACAGAACAAATCATATTATTCAAAGTCATGCAGGTTCATGCATTTTTAGAAACAAAAATGTCTTAAGATTTGCATACCCTCGCCAGCATGGAATTTATCCATTTTCCAAATGTCTTTTTCTGGACATCTTCCCTTTCATCTGAAATACCAAAAATCCTGGTATTAGTTGCTGACATCGATACCACCTTCACACAATTATATTTTTACACAACGACAATAAATATCAACACTTCAACTTGCCCTAAATGGAATATGAATATGACGTACCTTTACTCTTGTCACAAAACATTAACTCGATAGTAAAATCTTATAATTAGAGTTGATATTTTGACACGTGTTGTTTATTATAATCATTACTAATAACGAAATTTATGGTTCGCATGCAAATTTCTCAACCATCTTCCTTTGCAAAGCTTAAAACTGATGTAACAAACCAAAACTCTAAAATGCAGATGCGGTTCACTAGTTTTCGTTCTCGAGACTGGAAGCGTACTAAACTAATCCTTCGAGCAAACTGAAAAAGTCCATGTAACATGTGCCTTTGAAAGAAAAGTGTTGAGGCGTTTCATTTCATGACTAAAAAACTTTTTTAAACAAACCTTCATCCACCGAAATGAATACCTTTGTTCCCCACTGACAGCATTATCTAAACATACAAATGCTCATGGTTCATACATTCATATTGGTTGAGTTCTGTTCTCTGCCTTCATTTTCGAAAGATGGTGATGTGATGAATATGAATGATTTACTGTTGATAGTGACTGCCACCGCCACCCGTTCCTTGTCAAAGCATGACAGTCATGCTTGTCTTCGAAAGTTTGAGGTCTTCGAAGGAGATGCCAATAATATTATGAAAAATCCAGTTTGGAAACTGAACAATAATACATCATTCATTCATTCTTGTTCACAGCTACCAACTGAAACAACTACCCACGTGTGTTGTACAATGTACATCTTAAACATGACGTTTAACGTTTGGTACAAATAATGTTCTATTGTAGTTTAAGGAATCGGCATAAACTGAAGTGATATGCGTGGTGGGGTAGCAAATTGGCAGACGTCAAAATTACAGCTCAAACTAGTCCATAATAGTTCATTAAAGAGACTTATTAAGTGGCGAAAGCTTTTACTTCATCCGATGTTCAAACACTCAATAAGCTTCATCAAATCATTTGTTCCGATTATTTGTCATTCGCGGAGGATGAAGGAGCCTCGGAAGGTCTAAATTTTCATTACCAATTGTATGCAGATGTGATGATGACTCAAAATATTAGCATCAGCTTATTGACGCGTTAAGGGAAAATGTGACTTTTATTACTGCACCAACCTTTGTGTGGTCATTAAAGAAAGTGCATTTTTATTCTTTTATTACAATTGTCAGTTTACGACCATGGTCGCATTCCATTTTAGGGACCAGTTTAAAATGAAGTAGTCCAAGAATTTCAGCTGACAGGGTCACAAAAACAGCTGATTAAAACGACCAGTTCATCAGTAAAGTTTATGGTTAAAACGCTCATAAAAACGCAAAAGTTTGTTACACCTCAAAGAGTTTTTGTTACTCTATTTTTTCAAACTAATTAATTTTAATTCGGACCCTAAATTTTAGGGTCCTCCTTTGTTCTCGTACCCTAAATTAGGGTCCGAAATTTTAGACCCCTAAATTTAATGGTCCGGGACCCTAAATTTAGGTTCCAACTTGGACCTAAAATATAGGGTCCCGGACCCTAAATTTAGGGTCTGAGCACTGACTGCCATTACCTAAACGGTGCTAGGTGACAAAACGAAACGAGATTACCCCGTGAATTCCCCCAATGTCATTTAAAACCTTCTTTATAATTTCTGGTATGATATGGGAATTTTTTGCATCTTAAAGTAGGGTTGAATTATGTAATATAAAGATGTAAACTACTGTTAATGTTAATACAAACAGCCGTTTCTTAAACGCTTGAAATAATTTATAAATAAAATTTATGTTGAACAAATGAAAGTACCCAAGAAGGAAACCAACGCATTCATGCTTTTTGCATGCTCTTCTCCCGGGCCGTCTTTCGTTTCGGAAGTTGTTGTATGCGTTAGATAAAGAATATGTATATTTTGTGTTTATGAACATTTAAATGAGCATTTACTGCAGTATGCTTGAAATCTTATTTAACACTTTTAAGTGCACTCTATTATTCAATTCATGTAAGCACTTATTAAACTTAGTTCAGCTACAGATAGAAATTGCTCTTATACGCCAAATAGATATAAGACGTATTGTTTTAATTTTTCAATTTATATTTATACAGCTTCTTAAATGCCAATTTCGTCACTAGGTTTTTGGTTGATTTTGATCCGTGTCTCCAACTATTACCCCAAATCCCAGGTATTTTTGCACACACTTCCTCTCACGTTTTCTCTTCCTTCCGTCGTGTTTTCCTACGTTTTCTTCCTCCCATTTCAGTTTCTTCAAGCAAACTATAATCTATCCATATTCACCCATTCATCCATGCAGCTATTTTCCGTTCTAGCTATCTATTTGCGCATCAACTCATCCGATTCCACTTTACGTTTCCTCCACTCTTTTCCGTGTCCATGTTCCGTTGCCCATTGAGAAAGCAGAAAATGAAAATACACAGCATGTGAGTGAGTGTGCCGTATCGCACCAAGTTTGTGCAAAAGTCATATAAAATAGAGATGTTGGATATAGACAAGGTTTAGAGAGAGTTGGTTCGTTGGATCGTAACTTTAGTGGTGCTCTCAGCAAGTATAGTTATACCCAAGTTGGTAGTTATACAACATCATAATAACTCACTTCTTCGCTTCGCTCTGTTTGCCAACGCAGTAGAATAAGGATGAGGGATGAGTGAGTGAAGCTTGGTCGACGAGCTATGGATCTGCCGTTGCCGTGTGTTCTTTATGTCGCAAACAGTCGTTTCAGCAGCAGTGCACTTTTCCATGTTACCCAAGTAGATTGATGAGCTGGTCTTACTACTGAATAAATGCACGTCGAACTATAAAACGACAGAAGAAACGTGTACTCCTTCTGCGTAAAAATGACGTGATGTGATGAGAGTCACAAAATACGGATACTCTTAAAAGTGAACAAGAAAGGGTGAAAGCAGAGGGAAAGCAAGAAGTGTGCAACGGTGGCAGAAGCAAAGCGGAAGGAAAGCAAATGGAACATGTGTAAACTCACTCTGTGTTCTCGTGTCATTTCATTTGTGAACATCTCTCTCGTGACGGTCTAATGAGTGGAGATACCCTAGAAATTATTTACGTACGTTTGTGTTTGCTCTTGTTGCACAACACTAAAGCGTACCACTAAATTTTGACATTCGTGTTAAACTGGATTGGATTCACACTATATGGAAATAGGAATACAGTTTTTGGAAACAGTTTAACTTCGTTTTGTTCCATTTCTTTTGAGCGAAAAATGTACACGTGCCATCGGTGACGGTTTTCAATTTGACTGAGTGTTTAGTTGTATCATTTCATCGATTATCGGGAAACCAAATGACGCGTCAATAGTTTAAAGAGCCAGCTTGCATATGGGGGAGATAAACCGAACTATATTGCAAAAAGTGAGTTGCTGTTTTATTCTCGATTCCATACTTAAGTATCCTTTTATACATTTCGACTCTCTGTATTGCATCCAATCGACAATAAATTGTAGTTCAACATGTGGTTCCGGAAATTCGACTTCCGGGTTTCTGCCTCAACATCACTCGTTCAAGCATAGTTCACATAATAATATGCCACAATGTACCATTTGACTTTGTCTTTTTGATTACACAATCAACAGATTGAATTTTCTCTCGTAGCACCAATAGTTTAAAAAATTTACCCAACTCAAGCTTTTTGTTTGATGTGAGTTGGGTTTCAATTGCGAATTACAAGAGATGGAGGCTTGGGGGGTTGTTTTTTAAAACGCAAGAAAAATGCTTTAACCCAGAAACTAAGAAACCGCAGTTGCAAAAAAATATGTAAAGAGTGATCACATCGGGGTAGGTTTTTGCAAGGATAAAAAGAGATCAGTACCAGATAAATCTTCAAATAACACAAAACAGCCACCAGGATAGAAAAGGCTGATAAGGGAAAGTAGTTTTTTTCTGTTTGCGTACTTGGCCTTTTAAGTTGCGGGATTAGGAGAGTTTTGTATACCTCAAGGAAACTGACTGAATGAGGGCTTTGCGTGCGTCATATATCTTGGAAGAACATCATATTATCCTGTTGTTTTAGCAAGAAAGGAGAGAATTTGGAACAACGATCTCCAAGGATTACATCATGCATTTTGTGTGGATTGCAGATACGAAAATTTAAGTTGATATTAAATCCCACAACGTATCATGAGCCAAGCCAAGTCAGCGTGAGCTTTGATTGAATCTAGAATTTAATCAACGGGACGGTATTTGTTGGAGTTGAAACGCAGTATTTGTTGGTGACATGACATGCAATATATTTTACGAAATTGAGCTTGAAATGGAAAGACAAAATTCAGTAAATGTAAGCTCCACACAAAAGAAGGACAACACATATATATAATCATCATTTCATCAAAGTTGTCTTGATAACAAGACAGTAATAGCAAAGATGGGCTGTTCCCACGAAAAATTGGTTCTCAGCACTATTGCACTCAAAAGCAGCAAGTAGTTTTTTTTAGAATGTTGGTGCGAAGAAACAGAAAGTTGTAGGCATCAACAAACAAATGCATATGTATTGTTGTATTAGCTTCAAAGAGTTTTGTTGATCTAAGAGAAAAACCTGCCACTTAAAATCATCCTTAAAATGTAAGCACTGAAACGAAAAATCTTTGATGTAGTCGCTAGAGACATAGTAAAGTATATCTTAAGTCTTTTATCGGCCTCTGGAGAAAGTTCATGAACGAAAAAAACAAAGGGCTGAAGTAGATGAAAAGGGAAAAGTTTTTGACGGCTTGTTTGCTCTTTAGTCAAAGTCAGCGGCAAGGGGGTACATCCACTGGGCACTATAAATAACGTACGATTGAGGTAGTATGAAAAAGCTTTTGGTTTCGCGTAAACAAGGCAGGCAGAGAAGAACTATATAATGCAACATGTGCTTTGCTAAGCCATTTGATGGTCTGTGGCTAAATCTGATGATGTCGCTTGTGATAAGATCGATACATAAATCCTAGATAAACTCCGAAGACCTTTCCAATGTCTGTTTTTTTTGTTTTAAATAGTAAGAGCATATATATTTACATACATGAAACAAATGATTAATATTTGGCATGTCCAAAAGTATTTGGAAGCGGGAGCTTAAAAAACTATTTCGTAGAATGAAAGAGTCGTCCTCATGCATGATAAATAAAGCACTCTGCAAATATTCAGTTAGTTATTAGTACGATGAATGAAAAGAAAACGGTCACAATTAGGTTCCGACATCCACATCAGGATGACCGCAACGGAAAGGAACAAGCAATTTTGTTTCTCGGAAATGGAAAATTACTGCAAAAATAGGAGGAGATTGGTAGCTGGTATTCAGTTTTCACCAAATAGAATTACATAATGTTGAATTTGCCTCAAGCTACTAGCATCAAGCGTATAGTACTTATAAGTATTTATAACCATGATTTAATTTCTGCAACCCAACATGGTGTCTTTACTGACTGTCAGTAATTTTTATAACGGTTATCAGCTCATCAATGTTGAATTATTATTGCCTGAAATCTCAGCTTAGTTGGTTAACTAAAATTTTATGCTGTCCAAACATGTTGACGGATTTTTTGTTTGGTTTTTAGAACTTTTTAGAACTCTCAACACTCATTTCTCCTTTACAATCCAAAAGGAAGCCATGATATAAAACGTGTGCATTCTATTTGTTCTACCCTATGGTGAAAACAGACAGACGCAATTTCCAATGTATATTCCATAATATTTATAGGTGTTGTATATAGTTTTCCCTTGGAATCGGCACAATAATGAAGTAGTTCCGGATTGAATTATAGTCGCGAAAAGGAGAAAAACTTTGAACGAAATCGAGTTTGAAATTAATCTAAGATTCTTTAGTATTTTCACTTCAGATAGTTCACAATTTCTAACAAAGTGTGTGTAAAGTGATTTTGAGAGTTCAAGCCGTGACTTCACTCGTGTTTTATTCCCTCCTTCGATCGTTGGCATTCTCTTCAACTGCAATTTGTTAGATCTAGAAATGTTTGATGATGAATTTAAGTTTGCTGCACCGTTATCAAACTACGAAATGATTTTTGGTGGGTTTCAATGAGTTTCAATTGGTTTGCAACTTCAAGAAAGGCTTAGCCGTTAAAAAATGACCTTCGATCACGTAAGCCTTTGCATATAATAATGCCCCACGTGTAGATTTTCAATGTTTTCGAGTTCTACAAGCTAATTATTCTAATTTAACAACAATCCAAGTTATATATCAGCCCATGAAACTGAATTATCCCTCTGTGAGATCGAAGTCGAAGAAATGTCGATCATCCACCATACTTCTAGTTATTAGCAATGTATGACATCAATTGTGAGAATATATTATTTTTGGAATACGTTACTCGTTACTCAACATTCTGTAGAGCAAGAACGACAAGCATGCGTCATAAAAAATAATTGAACCTTTCAAATACGCTGTCATGTAATGTAAAAACGAATAATTAATTTTTATTTGATGGTGGTTATCAAACAAATAAGTATTGAATATGACTGCTGCTTCATCTGGCGTACAAATGTTATGCTATCGTTATTACTAAAGACGCTGTTTGTTTTACAGAAATAGCATGCATGCATGTATATTACCGTTATCACAAATAACGTTTGACATTCTAGAATAATTCATTCATTAACAATTTAACATACCCAAATTAAAAACCTTTCTGATTTGTGCATCGTAATTTTAACGGAATTAGTACTCAAAAGTTGAACGCTCGCAAATAACAGATCTCCGGGTTCAAGTTTTTTCACAAACAGTACTCAAAACTATTTCAAAAGTCGAAAACTCGTTTTAAATCATACTAAATTTATATATCCTTTTGTATGCAACCGGTACCGGTATATGCAAACCTTCTTAAGCGAGTTGCTCAAATTGAATTTATCTCTGGAATTCTAAACGAGGATTAGCAAATCTCGGCTAAAAATAAACTAATAAATTGCTCCAAAGCATAGAAAACTTCATAGACATTATGTGGCAGGGCTAATCAAAAGAGAACAATTCCTGGAATTTTACTTAAGTGAAAGTATAGATGGAAAGAAGACGGTAAAACTGGGGTAACAGACAGATGGAACATGCCATGCCAGATTTAAGTTGTAAGTATAAAGTTTTTAGGCCACGACCTCACTTTTGTAGACACCCCTCCGGGCAAAATCTTTGTAATCCCCTATTTCTACACAGAACTTCCTGTACTGATCCTCTTATAATCTCAAGGTAATACAACCTAAAAGCCAGCTTAATTAGGACAGGACATTTTACTAATAAGTGTCAGCTTTATAACATTCAAACTCACATTAAGGTACATGACAGTGAACACGTGATGAGACTAAATGTATTTGATGTTTTTAGCAAGTCTCTATACAATAATGGCTTCTGCTGTAAAACGGAGTGATCGCACTCCTCTCGCTGAGGTCAGCAAACTAGGTTGCGAGTAGGTATTGCATGAGATTTACTTGAAAGTTTTTGCGATGCCATGTGTTGTTAAATTAAACGCAATCCAAGTAATTCTTGTTGGATCAGAGGCATTTAATTAATTCGTCGACATTCTACGTGTTGCTCGTGTGCGCTTTCATGGTACGATTCTGATTGTGAGCATGGATTAATTTGGGATAAAAGCAGAAATTCTCTTTTCATTCCATTCCACCACTTTATTTTCCAAATCTATCACTTTCTCCGTATACCTAAGCCAATTTGTGACTGTTGCGTATTGACATCGGAGTGGTAGAAAGCGATTACACAAGTTGTAAATTAAATTATATATTATGTACGCATAAGACTTAGAGTCCGTATTTATTCGCATCATCGCTTCTGTTCAAATGAAGCTATTTGTTATTAGTTTAGCCATTCGGAAACAATTTCCTTCCACCTTTCAAGTTCCTTTTCAAATGCCCATAGACTAAAAGTAACCGGTAGCTAAAAAATGAGAAGTTAGATTCACCACGAAATAAACGATACAAATAGTTAACTTCTAATCGGCAAAATTCCTAGGAAAGTGTATAACAACAGCTTTGTCTTTCTTTCAACCGCCGTTTCTACTGGAGTTTCATAAGATTAAAAGAAAAAAGCAACGAACACGTGATGGCAGGCTGATGCTGACGGAACGGTGTTTTCGCCGTAAGCAAGTGTAGTATACACAGCAGAAAGTAAATTACCTCGTCAAATTTCTCTTTGATTAGTCATCATGACATCCTTTGACTTATATTAGGTTTTAGATAAATAGTAGAACGACTAGGAGTCGGCGTGACTTCACCATTTCTAATTATATCTTTTCAAATAGAAAACTATGAAAAGGAAATTTACAAATGACATATCGATGCATGTAACCATAAAATGCGTAAATATAAATCAATCATGTAATGAAATCAGTTGATGCAATCAACATCAACTAGTATAATCTCATACTACTGATGACGATGACAATGAATGTCATTTCAAATGTGCTGAAGTTGCGACAGTCTACAATATCAAACAAGAAGGGATGTAATAATATCGCCGCGAGGTAAACGAAAATAATTATGCATCAATATACATTTCTACAACATGTTATCAACTAATTGGTTTAACACTTCAACTACCGGATGACATATTATTTTTTATTCTCATCCTTGATATAATAATTCAGATGCCGTCAGCGTCAGCACACGACAAGCATAAGTGAACTAAACCTGTTTGATTTGGGGCATTGTGAGACCACGCCGATTGGATATACAAGAGTTACATTGCTCGTTTTTCCTTTTTAAAAAATCTATACAAATACTGTTTGGTAACTCAACATGGAATTAGAGTACCAGGAACATTTATACAAATCAAACTTACGTAAGTTGGCTAAATACTTATGCGTATGTACTCGTTTATTGTCGTGGATAAAAGTTACAATAGACACCATTCATTCATAGGCGGATGATAGAATCACGCAATGTTTGCATATCATCATCGAGTTTCAAAACTGTATACATGTATATGCCTTCTTCACCGTCAAGTATGTACCGTTTTTCCTTTGGTAGTTGGGTATTCAATTTCAACAAAGTACATCTGCTTTCAGAAAGTTTTCGGAAAGTTTGTCAAAAGGAATTTTAATTGGAGTGATGACAATACTTTCTTTAAAAGCTCATGCTACAGTTTGTGATATACATCACATGGCTGGGATTACAAGATGAATATCATTTATTTTGTAAAGTAGTGCAACACATCACGGACACATACATGTTTTATTTCTTATGTATCAGAGGTTACTACCAAAAACAAAATGTGTAATCAACTTCTGACATTACATCAGGGTAACCGTAAAATATGTTTAGGTCTTGAATTAATCTACTGAACGTTTATACGAGATGAAAAACACGCAGTATATACCGCTTAGAATATGAAAAACATTCTCACAAACAACTATTCGCATGGTGCATTTACGTTGAGACATGCATGCAAAGATGAAATTAATATAAAATGTTGTTTTCTTGTTTAGATCATGTGAAGTCCATGTTCCTCCACCAATGACGTTTTAAACCCACTTTTCCAACATCTCCCCACACTTTAGGGATATGCACGTGTTGAATATTATGAAGAAATTGGAAAACCTTAGCCTCTGGTGACCATTAAGAGTTGATTTAAAAAATTCTCACACAAATAACGAGCACGACCTATCTTGCAGGTATGCTAGACCACTTGGAATATGCTGTCGTTAGAATACTAAATAGAATACAATTTGTAATTTGTTCTCTTCCAGATATCTCCACAGTTAGTGTTCATTCGGACTTTAATTTGGATAGCTTCTACTTCCGTTCAGCCGGAGAACGTTTAGTAAACACTTTGAATATTAGCAGTTGGAGGTTATTATGCATAAAACATATACTTCCGAAGAATCGACCATCACTTCCTACGTTTGTACTTTATACATAACATGTTTTATATGAAAAAACTTTCAAAAAAATTGGAGTGGAGTAGATCGATTTTTCTTCATGTGGTGATGGTGAATAATATACACACATTAATGCTGGTTTACTCCAATCTTGGCATCTCATCTGTATACGTCTAATCAGCAGCAGGGTTCCTGCCTGGCACACCAACCGAAATCGTGGCATTTTGCATGGTCGCGGTGCACACATCTATCAGTACACAAATGGTGTATATTAACTTGTTGAAGATTTAGCTAGGGTCTGCTGCTAATGTTGTACGCAAATTGAGAAAGCAGTTGTAGTTTATAGTACGACATCGATCATCTAACCACTGAACAAGCAAACACGTTGACTTGGTGGGTACACCCGTCGTGTGTTTTGAAAGAAGAAGCAACAACTTTCCCTCCCTCCCAACAAGTAGTCCATTTACGTCCATTACCGTAGCTTTTAGCTTCCACTTTTGCTGCTGGCTGTTATTATACAGCCTATAAGCAGAGCCTCAACATGTATCTTCTCTTTCTTCTAATGTTCTCTACCCAAATAGTCTTCATAGCCCAGGTGGAGTGTGATCGAAATTATTATAAGAATCGGTTATCGACAACAACGACCACAACCACGGAGTCACCAGATGCAAGTCAACCAGGAAAAATCAAACAAACATTCGAGAATCGGGAACACAGGTGAGATTTATAAAAAGTACTTAAAAGTAAAAGTACTTGTAAATGTAAAGAAAATAATTGCGATGCATGATGAGTAATATGGATTATTCAGTCTCAGCTCGGACAAAATATAGTGTGCGCTAGTTTAGGGCATAACCAATATGAAGATGAATACGAAGGAGAAAGTATTTTATTCCTTTTGAGTTAACCCTACTTGAGCTTCCCATTTCTCTTGATTTAGGCTGTATGAGTGAATAGAGTTAATTCACATTTTATTTTCCCAAAAATATTCTCATGCAAGTAAAATTTGATAGCAGTTGGAACAGTGGAGCATCTTATAAACGAAACACGCATAAAAAAGAAACCAAGGGTCTTCACTGCATCGTCTGCATCACGTTGTTTTCATCGCACTGAGTTTTTTCGCGATGGGAAGAAAGAAAGAGAATAGTAGAATCGGTAAAGGTTCCTTAGGGATTTTTTCTTTTTATTTTGGGTTGTGGTGTGGGGTTCCTTGTAGACTTTGTACATCCTAGGTTTTTGTGTGCTGCTGCTGCAGATCTGTGTAATCTACCATGTAATGCTACAAAATACCTGTTTCGGAAGCAACATAGCCTCATCTCCGCTGTCATGTCACTGGTCTAGCATTTACTAGGGCTTTTATTTGCGATTGGCATTAAATCTAAAAAACGTTCCCTCAAGATTTATTGTAGGGAACCAAAAATAAAACATTTATAGGTAACTTCTATGCAGTTTCATATAAGGATATTCATTAGCGGACGTTCTTCTATGCGTTGGCATCTACGTCCAACCCTGAAACTAACCAACAAAAGTTCTTGCAGACACTACCATTTCTCCGTTTAATGTTGTTTCCTATTTGTTACGCATTGTAACTATTGTGCGCATCGAAAGACTTGACATAAAGTAAATTATTAAAGCTTCTACATAAACGACAGCTAAAATTGCTTTCGGATTAAAACAATTTGAATGAACTGCATTTTGTAACCATAATGGCTGCAATGACCAAGAGTGTCATGAACTTTTTCAAAGTAGTTTCTTTCTGTTAGAATTTGTCCAAGTGGAACTTTTCTGGATTAGATACTACTTCTGTTCAACTGTTGAAACATTAACGTAGTGGAGAAAAAGTTATTGGTGAATGCAACGAAATGCAAGGAGTAAAGACCGTAAAAGCAAGTTAATAAGTAGTTTAACGAAGTGTTATTTTGCAGAAATACACCAAATTGGACCATCAACCATTGAGGATATATATCTAGTCTATTATAACAATTTAACCGAATCCAATCAACTGTTAGACACTTTATAGATAGCATAGCACCACACACAAACGCTTGAGGCACTGACTGAGGATGTGTTGAAGTGGAGCGGAGGATCGTATGGATCACTAGTTTTACCAAATTCCATCAATTTCTTTTTATGTAGTCTCAACTGAACTTCTTTGTTGAAATTTACAGCATCAAACTTTTTGAATATTTCGATCATTATGTCATTGAGAGGATTGAAGGAGGTTGTTCATACATACGTAAGCACGCGCTTAAATGATTCTAACAATGCTCGTCTGAAAAAAGCTCAAATACACAAGTTTATGCCTATACATAGCCGTTTCATGTTTCGGATTTAAAGATCTGCAACTAAAAAGCTCTTTCAGTTGCTGATGATTTTCTTAGAATTCGATTATATGGATTATGGATATGCATAGCCTACGAATCCGTTATTTATAAAGGAGTCTATTTTGAGATTTATAATTTGAGCATGTAACTCCCAAATATCTTTCTTGGACGTCATCTACCCATTGTATTTACACCTGATTATTTAGTAAACCTTTCTCTGGCCGAACAAGTGCTAGTCAGCTCGCAGAAATATGCATAGTTTGGCACACTCATTGTCAGTTATAGTACTACAAAGCGAATACACTCCAATAAAAAGAATTTCAATTCTTTACCAAGCAATGGCTCTTTTGTCCCGTTTTTAATAGATTTTCTAACGGAATCCTTCCAGTTTTCTCCGGTTTCTTGCTCCCACTGACTGAGCACAGTGGGAGATGAAAGTAGTAAGAAGTAAATAAGTAGAAAGAAACATATTCAGAAAGACATCACCGATGACGAAAAAAAATACATGGGTAATTGATGAGAGAACCTGCAGAGATGATAATCCAAATGGTATTTTAGCAGTCGTACCTAGCTCATCATCATACGAAAAGTCTTCAGAATTGATCGTCATGTGTGGATTTTATACAAGAGCGGGTTTTTAGTGTAGTAGAAATTCTTAGTATAACATCTGAGTATATTTTTACACATTCCTTCATTCAGTTACAAAGAAATTTTCAGACAGACATACCAGCGTTTGAAGTATTATATGTCCTGAGAGGTGTTTTGCGGGTGTGTTCTTGGTTTCCTGTTAATCAACTTTGATCTTTGTTTAGAGATAGTAACAACTTGCATCATTTAAAACAAAGTTGAAGTTCTGAGACTTATCTTTATTCTTAACTTGTGTATATCAAGTTTTGTGCAAAGCTTTAAAAAATAAAACATTCTTCTGTCTATAAGCACTATTGCTGAAATACTACTTTTTAAAAATAGTAACATATTCGTAAACATATTTATTCTTCCATTCATTTTATGGATAATGATCGGCTTCCTGCTTTCATTTTACCTGCTTTCACCTGAAAAATCAATGAGTGCGTAAATACTGCAATGGAGAAGACTTCAGAGAGAATGTGAGAAAGATGCATGGAAAAATAGGATGGTAGATAGATGCTGAATAGTTTATTTACTCTTTCCAAGATTATTCAGACAGGAGAAAGTGAGAGTAAATCATAGTATTATGGTGGCTATTTTTTTTGTTATGTGCTGGCGTTTAAAATAACAAGCATCTATTAATAGCAAGCAGTGCAGTGGAAACCATTGTAAAGACTATATATATGTGTGTTTTAAGAAGTTTAGCACTATGCCCAAATCCAAAAACTAGAAATAGCAAACGAAGTAATCTTTTTCATATCCCAGTGTTGGAGAAAACGCTGACTGATCTCTGAAGACCAACAAGAGATGAGTGGCAGGGAATATTGGTTATAAAAATAACGTCATGCATGCACCCATATGGGGTTCCCTGTTATTTTTATATACAATTATTAACACTTGCCAGAAAACCAAAAAGAGGATGCACAACAAACTGAGAGTTTTGGATGGAACCCAGCATCTTTTGATTCGCTTACTTGGGCATAAATTTTGCTGGAACAGGTGTGCACTCAACTCAAGGTTTTGTTTCACTGTTCTTCTAGCAAAACTCCCCGTTTGCTTTTAGCACTTCATTCTATTTATGGGCTTCCACAGTAAACAGTGTGTAAAACGTGACATGAATTATAAATGAAGGGTCCAGGCTTTTATGGTAGCTCATCCTTTCAGACTTTCTCCGGGCTCACAGTGTTATGTGATGGATAAACGAAGCCTCATTATAAAACACTCACTTGTTTCAGCTATCCCAAGACAATTTTCCAAAACGAATAGATGAGCATAAAGTCTGGAGCCACTTCAAAAAGTGTGTGTACCTAACCTTCACTACACTTTCGGTATGTATGCCATGTACCTACCATCATTATCATAACATTCATTTTGCAAGCCAAGAATGATTTTGAATGATAAGGTCATGAAAAACATAATATTATTATTTTTGAAATCAAATCGAATTATGTCCTAGACATAAATGCAATTTCAAAAAATAGGTTCTGGGTGCGATAAAACAAAATATATTGAGTTATAAGTTTAATTTAAAACGTGCTTCGAAGAGAGGTATGAAATAGCATCAGTGAATTATTCTACGAGTTGTGCACGAGTGTGCTATTCAATTAAGTCTATACCTATAACCATACATAGCTAATCAACTCAACAACAAATAAGGAATGCTATATAATTAAAGGTTAAAAAGCGTACGAATCAATGAACCTACAGCATGGTCATGTTCTGACCTACAACAACATTTTAATCCAAAGTTACTAAAGATAAAGTAACAAAAAAATAATGTCAATTTAGTTACCACTTATGTCATAATCATAATACAAGAGGTGATGAGCTACGGCAGGCAGAAAAACTACTTTACCCTTGTTATTATTTCCAGTCATCTTGCAACCAGTGTCTTGAAGGATTCCGTGATTTGAGCTGAGCCATGTCTATGCAGCAACATTAATTGTACTCACATTAATGAGTGTGGTAAAGCAAGAAGGAAAACGAAGCTTTCAAGAAACTTACATGGTGTGATGAGTGAAAACTTTCCTTGCTCCTAGCTTCTAATAATTGCGTACATACTTGAGTACAAATTTGAGATAACGAAGCGAAAAAGCCCAATTTGTTGGATTTGGGAAGCAGCAGTTGGTGGTATTCTACGCATAAAGTAGTATAATTATATGCATGCACTTTGGAAAGCAGTTTTTAGGATTTACGAAATCCTTTGTTTGCTCTAAGGAGTATCCATCATTTTTACCATACGCAGATTTTCTTCAGGGTACCTAAAATTCCAAAAATAAGCATGGTTTAGCATCCTTATCAAGAAAAGTCGACTTCTACACGTACATACTTTGAATTGATAGTGTGTAGTTTAGAATTAAGAATACTTACCTACACATAAACATTTCTTATGTGTACTGCGATAATAGAAATAGAAAAGAGATAAAGAAGGTGGGAGTGAAATGGTGAAGATAGTTCAAACGAAAACATTTGGGTTGAAATTATATTAAATTGAATACTCACACGTAAACTAATAAAGCATTGACTAAAGTATTTATAGACACTGTTAGAAATATATCTTCACATCATTTGATTTACGTATGAAATTATTCCTTTATTTCAGTTGGGTTCCAGCCTTCTCTGCAGCCATAATAATAGTGATCGTGTTTCTTATCTCCATGTTTGCCTGCTGCATTCACTGTCCATTTTGCCTCGTGTATCGACGGAGTGAGCCCCAAAGGGTTGTGTAATGATCTGGCAAATACTAAAATGGTGTTGGGGAAACCTACGTATTCGCAGACACAGACGAAGGAAATCAATGTACCTAACGAGAATCGGAAGAACTGTGATTGCTAAAGGTAAACGAGATGAAGTTCGCGAGGAGCTCCAAGGAATAATGCATTGGAAGTGAATCAAAACCATTTTCAGCTAGCTTTTTGCCCAAAATTACTAAACCAGTACAGGAAAATATTGTTCACTGATGGAAACCAACTCCATACCATGTGCCGAGATCAGTGAAACAGAAACAAACGCTTAGAATCTCAACATGCCCCAAAAAAGAACAGATCAACAAACGGCTGGAAACTTCATTATACTACAGGTATGCACCATTCCAGAAATGGGATCTAGTTTGGGAACGAGAACACCAGCACGATTTCTTACAAAGAGCATTACTTTCACTACTATTGCAAAACAGCACAATATCCTGAAACAGCCTACAAAATACATTTCATGCATAATTTGGTGTTGTTGCTGAAACAGTAATATTGTAAATGCCTATGGAGAAGCTTGTATGTATTTATTCTGTACCAATGTCAATAATGTCTTTAATTTTAATTGATTTTAATAAAAGTGTGAATCTGTAAACATGTGTAACAATGGAATATGCAATGTATGTAATCATGATACTCTTGATACTTGAAATTTTAAAATAAATTAATAGACATAGTGTAAAAAAATATTATTGATGATTTTGAAGTTGTATGCAGTTAGCTGCTCAGCTTTACTTATATTTGTTTTACTGCGCTACAATAATACGAATAATATGAACAACGGGGCAGTTCGTCTTTCACCATTTCACTGTAAAATTTAGAATTGTTACTTGCATATCTTTCAGGATTCGTGTTTTTTACAAAAAAAACGGTAAGCAGTATGGGGAATTTAGTGAATTGTAAATATACTTTGTAATTTCACACTTTTTACTGTAGAATCTAAAGAATTCTTTAGAAAATCAGAGCTACGCAGACTGTTTGTAGCAGCCATACAGAATTACAGCTACCGCGAATGCTTTGTAATGAATATTTCTGGTAAATCTAGTATTTCAACCCACCGCAATCAGCCAATGTGGCTGAACAGTATATGTAATAAATGCTAGCTAGTTATCTGGAACCCATTGTCCCATTGCAATATTATGTAGGCTTAATCAAATTACAGGAATGAGGTGTCGCGTTCGTACTAAGTTTCAAGAGTGATCCGATATGACAGCCGTCTACTTTACACACATTCACATATACTTTGTGTAAATCGTATCATAAAATAATAGTGGAGTTGGTTCAATGGTGTTTTATCCATCAGGTGAAAGCTTATATGAATTTGAACTGCAACATGATTTAGTACGTAAGCTCAGGAAAATCAGCAACTTTTATTTGAAATCCAACCACAGAGACCAAGACAAATAATTAAAAAACAATTTAAAAGCATGTATTTATATATATATATAATACCGCATCTAGCTTCACCACCCTTTTCATCTTCTCGTGTAATCGCTAATTTATCTAAATTTTGAATGGGTACATAAATTTTATTTATTATGATTTTGAGTTGACAATTTGACATCCTATAAATTTTTTTTATTTCTGTGAACCAATATATAAGAGCAATTTTTTTTGGAATACATTATCAATTATGTAAAATTATTTCGTTTTCGTGAAATGAATAAAATTATCATTTTCCATCGAGCATTTTCCCAATTCACTTAATTATTAGATACCAAGATTATTAGTTACCAATTTTATCGTATTACAGGATGATAATCAAATAAACCTACTTAAAGCACGTACCTTTCTCCTCCCTATCACCAAATAGTTGATTTTCTTTCCTTAACTATACAACAAAGCTTTCCTTTCAGGCAAAGCAATTTTTTAATAATCAGATCAAATCGTATCATAGCACACCTGCAAGGCATCTCAGATCCAGCTCTTTCAATTCTTAAAATGTGTTGTTGAAAGCATATTAATCACACTATGCATCCTCATCATCATTATTATATCCTCATTATGTCATTTTCTCCTTCATCGTTGATTATTTGAGGATAATTTTTTAAACTCTAACAACAAAATCTTATTTTTCTCCAGATGGAAACAAACCATTTTTTCGTTCTCTTTCTCTTTGTAAAACATTCTCAGTTCATTTATACTGACTACTACATACACAATACAGTTCGATTTACTTAAAACCGGTTATTATCACATCACCATTCAAAAATTGCTTCGAAAACATACTTATCTCAGTCCTTTCTTTTTTCTCACAGTCCTTTTTATATCGGCAGCGATAGCAGTTGCAATAATAATAGTATCTTTGCTTGACACACTATATAATCCATAATCCATTATTATCATTATTACACATTATGTAAATATTAATGAATTTATGTTAATTAAAGTATCATAATATATATTTATATATATATAATCCAGACTACAACCTTCAGCTTTCCCCATATTTCTCTTGCTAAATAAGTTTCCATCTTCTTCCAGTTACATTGAATGCAATCAATAATAATATATATTCATGTTTCAAATATAATGGAGTAAAATAGTCTTATCTACTAAAACTACACAATATTAGCGAAAGAGAAAATTATATTTTATAAAGAGTGAGTCATTGGTTGTTATCAGTTAGATATATATTTGTAGTATTTTGAATAGACTGCTGTTTTTATAGGAAGCAAATATTTTTTTAAACATTGATTATTATCACTACACACCACACGAAAAGCCCAAAAGTTCTGTAATCATGTTCCCAAACCTATTGAAACTTTTTTTTTTGTTAAAAGCTAGTAATTTTGTAATAATCATGTTAATATAGATAGTAATTAGTAGTTTAGTAGTAAATAGTGCCCCAAACCACTTGACATGTACGCATGTAATATCGTCCACTTTTCACCAAACCTCAATCGTTAATTCTAGAGTTGTTAGTTGTAACATTTAAATTCATTTTAATAGCTAGTTAACTTAATTATAGTTGAATGTAATAATAATATATAATAATAATAATAATGATAGTGATAACTCTACAGAAGCAAAATATAGCTTGATCAAAAAATGAGATAATTTAAGTCATCTTTTCAGTCTACCAGCCCAGCAGATTGTACAAAGACAATCTTGCTCCTTAGAAAAATTAACCTTTCCTTAAACCTGGAACATATCTTTCCTTTCCTCTCCAAACCGTGGAGTTCGTGAATTTCTTTTGTTCCAGCATTTCAAACCAACCATTAAAATACTTTATACTAATTAATGTAAGAACAATGCATTACTGACTATCATGAAACTGTCACAGTCAAATTAAGCTGTTTTCAATCAAAAGGTACGTTAAGTTTCACACAGAGATATATATTTATATATAATGTATGTGTATATTTGTGTAGGCTGTAAGCTTGACTTGTAAAATCTGTATATAATAATAGTAGTAGTAGTTCCGTACGTTTTTTAAAATTTTTTGCTACCTGAAACAAATATTGGTTTTTCACAACACAAGCTTCAAGCTGCTGGAAAGTAGTGATATAGGTTATATAGCAGAGTAGCAACACTCACCCACACCTTCAGCCGTCGGCATAAAATTCGAAAATCACAAAATATCCCCCTTAATATAGCAAGTATCTGAACTGGGAATACTAACTTAAACATCCATAGCATATTTTTAAATAGTTAGTTTTTAGGGCCTAAAGAGTAAAGATTGCCATTCTGAACATGTTTTTTTTAGTAGTATAAGTTCTTGACACGGACTCTGGACAGGATTATGAAAGCAGATAAACACTACATTTTTTTAGGAGTAAAACCCTGCGCTTCTCATTTTCACGAGCACCATCATCTGATACTTATTGAAGACGCTGGCAAAACCAATAATTATCCCACTCATCATCATCAGGCAATTTCTTAAGGTTTAAAAGTATCATTCTGTCACTACATGTTTCGTATATAATGCCTATAACGGATTATGCTGTAACTTACTATTTCCAGTACACATACCTACACCTACACTAATACCACTGCACCATCATTTTTCCTTTTCTTTCTTTCATTTAAGTTTCAACTTTCTCTCATCGACAACGTTCGTACGTAAAAGGTGATTACAGATTCTGAGTTCTTTTCGGGGTCTACACAACAACAGCGGTATCAACATCAACGTCTTTCTTCTTTACAAAACAGTTTCCCACAATGTTTAGGAAATTAGTACCAACTTGGCAAAGTAATTATATAATATAGGTATTTTTATAGTAGTAATAGTAGTAGTTAAATAGCATTATTAGTTACCTATCTATCTAGAGTTCTAGTAATATTCATTAAGTCATATTTTATATTGCCTTAAGAAGTTCATAATCACCATATCGAATCCTTTCCATTTTTTTCGTTTCACTATCAAAACATCACATTAGCCCGCACCAGATTGCATATATATTTTGCATAATATGCATCTAAACACTTCACAGGTCTTAACATATCCACCAAATATTTAAATATTAATGCACCAGCATTATTGGTTTCTTTGAAATTGAGCGCAGTAGTGGCGCTGCAACAATATTTATCACATCAAGTCTCACAATCCTTATCGTTTCATTTTAAAGCATTTGCGTTCCGTTCACAATCCAAAACTTATCCTTACCTATATAATGTAACGTATTTATATAAAATCATCCAAAACTTGTGTATGTATTGGAGCAACCAGAAAATTGTAAAGCTTCATTATTAGTATATGACATATATACCTAGAAATTTACAAACAAGTTTTTTTAAGCCTAAGAAGTTAGATTCTGATAAGTCTTTATCTCTACAGATATCATGATGAGAACTATTAAAATGTGTATTTTCATACTTTTTTTTACCATATAGAGTAATAATAATAATAATAAAATGCATATCAGATATATTTATCCTTACGTAGGTATATATATATATATTTAGTAGTTAAGCTTGATTTTTTTACCGAAGAGCATGGCTTAGTAAAACAGCTTTGCTGTTCCTAAGCTTTTCGAGTTTTTTTACATGACGCTTTTCAAAAATGTTTCTGAACAAATCTTCCACAAAACCTACAAATATTGCTAAAAACCTCATTTCCGTTTACTATAACACAGCTATATCACTAAATCAGTTCAGTATTCTCCGAAAATTCGGATGTTTTTTACTCATGAAATTCCTTTCCTCCTCCTCCCCTCGCCACTCGTTCCTGCGAACTTGGAGGCTTAAGCATCTTGAATATTGAGTTTATTTATGAGAACGGGCATGCTGGTTCAGAGCACTTTTATCCCGGAACCGCTTGCTGCATTTTGGACATTGGTACGGAGCTCACCAGTGTGCGTACGTATGTTTAACCAAATAGTCGCGACACCTGCAATAATGCAAAAATGTTAATAATTAATGTTTATGGTAGATACCTTAAATCCATGAAATATATTCCAAAACCTTCTGGAGTGGACGTACCCAAATTTGCGACCACATTCATTGCATTGTTGACTCTTGGGTAAGTGTACCCTTCGACGGTGCCGATTTAGTGTAGCTCGCTGTGAAAAACTTTGCCCACAATCTGCACAACTGTAAGGTCTCTCTCCTTCAAAAATGGCAAAGCAAAATTGATGCATTTACATAATCATGGACTTTTATATTCGGTAGGAAAGTTTTTGCATAAGAATTTTGTAAATGAATCATTATTTGTTCAACAAACCTGTGTGGCTACGCATGTGAATATCCAACGACTGTTTGTGCATAAAAGATCTGCGGCAGAGATGACATGGGAATTTCTTCTGAGGAGCCGCAGCCGCCCCTGCTGCTGAACCTGCCGCTGCAGCAGGAGGTGCACCATTGTTACTAGCATTACCACTCCCACCGGCCGCAGGGTTGCCTGTGTTATTGGCTATGGCTACAACTACCGGCACCGGTGGTGGGGAGGTTGATTAACCATATTATTTTGACCACTTTCCATCACAGATAAATTTCCGGGTCCTAAAATTTGAGGACACTATGATGATGAAATTGTCACTCAAGCTACTGGGTTCGAGTAGCATGAAAAATCATGAAAACTGGAGAGAGAGAGAGATAACCAAAAGTTACCAAAAAACAAGAACAAAAAAAATGGTTCCCTTACCGTTCCGTATATCGCCCAAAAAACTCTGTGCTTATTATTCAATGTCCGAAGAAGTTATGTACGTTGAGCGCTCTGCAAAACTCTACTATTGTTCTTATTGTGTTGTCTCTTTTCATGAGTTGTCTTAAATGATGATGGCAACTTGACATAAAGATTTTCTTTACTGAAATGATGTGTAGTGATATTTTCTATTGCTGCTGGTGAAATCCTTACAATATCTTTTCAGTCCTTCAATATCAGTCCTTTCAGTAACTATATATGTAAATCCTACAGAGTAATCCTACTTAGGATGATGTGTTATCTAACTAATATGATGAAGTATTACAAAAACAACGTGTAACTGTCAGACTCCCAACGAGTCAGTTTCTTTAAAACCAGATCATTTCATATCACAATATAATTAAAAACGATACTTTTTGCTCCTTATTTGCAATGATTGAAAGAAAAAAGGGAATAATGAAATTTTATAGTCTAATATTGCTTTCTGGGTAAACGCCTTTCTGAGATCCTCCTGTTCTTAACAGTCAATGTGAAACTTTCCATTTTTTCTTTCTTTTTTTTCTATTCTCTATCAACTCTTCTCTTGTCGGTGTATTCGGCCGATTTCAAACCCAGACATGGGAGGAAACTCGGGGAGATCTGTCTGAAGTGGCACACACGACGCCGGGCAGGATTGCTGCTGCTGGAAGGAAGGGATCAATACTATAGTGTCTATGCATGCACATACATTCATATATGCACTTAGAGACAGCAAGGAAAGAAAAAGGAGCAAACGAGACAGCAGGCACACAGAGAGAGTGAGTGAGAGAGAGAGAGAGAGAGAGAAAAGAGATGGGCCAAAAGAGACCCGGAGAAAAACGTTGAAGATATTCCTCTCACCACTATTAATTTCTAGCTTTGTTTAACATGGTTGGCTGACTGTCTCCTCTCACTCGTCTCTGTAGCTTTTTTCACTATTTGGGGTCGCCTCGTTGGTCTTCTTCTAAAAACGTATCAATCAATTTTTAAAGCTGAAATGAGTGGCAGCAGTAACCGCGGCTTATTAATGATGATGATGTTGCACCGTTCGTCTCTACAATTAGATGAGTTACAAATTATTAAACCCTTTTGAAGTACATGAAACGTATGCAAGTGCACCCTAGACTTTTCGAGGAACGGAGGATATTATTTTTTCAGGCTTTCTTTTTTATGGAATTCGGGAGGATTCAGCCCCGGATTCGAAAGGAAGGCCTCTACCCGCGTCCGTACTCTTTCTTGAGAGTATAGACTACAAAGAAAGATATACATCGGAGGATATATATGTATGTATTTTTTAATTATATGCATTACCTGTGCTACTGCTAAGATATATATGGTTAAAAACTTCTATGGATGCATGTTGAGAATAATGTTATGTAGGTATATATTATATTCCTTTCGTCCAAAAAGTGCATATCCATTCACGATCAGCAGTCAGCCGTCTAGCAACGGGAACGACGAGTAGTCGGCTACTACTACTGCTTAAACTTAATACTTTACTTACAACACGTTCTACGGTTCTACTTTACCACCAACAGCCAACCAACAAACTCTTCTTCAACTAAATCAGTCAAAGGAAAAGTAAGTATATACATGTGCAATAAACGTTGTGCAAAAATTTTACGAACCAACAGTATATATGCATACACGTATGGCCACCACCAATATACAGGCTATTGCAATTCTAATCTGATGCACTATTCGCATTCGCATAATATACATATTCGTTCAAGAAGTGGAAAGAGGCTTGGATGGAGGGTACGAACGAAAGGCAGTCAGCATACAGAGGAGAAGCAGCAGCTGAAGCATCTATGCAGTTGTTCTGTGACTTTGTAAAATAGTTATGAACGAGTTGCAAAAACTACATGCCTATGCAATAATGCATAAGTTATAGATTACGTTATACAAGAAGACTCTCTCTGCATATATATATACCGACAGAAAATGTAGAAAGAGGAGACCCAAGGATATGCGAAATCCTTGATAGGACAGGAATAGGACGAAAAGAGAGCAAAATTCTCTTCGACTCTAGTCCATTGCCTCCAATAACATGCCTAGTTTCAAATACATAGTTACCAACATGCTTGTTCGTATTGTGTGTATTTAACCACACGTATCTACACGAACAGCACTGCATCCATAACCATAACCTAAGTTTCTCTCAGTACTACTGCGAGCAAGCCATCAGGGAACTGCATAATAATGTCCTCTTTTCTTTGCTGCTACAAAACGTGATATGAAAACTACCACAACACAAAAAGGCTTGGCTTACACTCTCTCATGTTCGCAATGTTATAAGCATGTTTCTGACTGAAAGACTGAGGAGAGGAGAAAAAGAGTGGGAACGCTCTTGCTGTGTGCACATTTCTTCTTCTACCTCTTCTACTTTGTACTTTTCGCAAACACAAAAAACCGTCAATATTATTACAACACCAGCCAGAGAGTACCTTTCTACATCAAGTATTGAGCGCAAGTTCTTCTTGTCCCTTCTTTCTGTAAAGCTGAGCAGCGTACAACATGCATGCAGTTCGGTTTTGCAACTTGTCGCCTTTCCCCTTTCTCAACAACTCTTGGCTGCATTATGCACAAGATAATGCAGCCTGTAGGTAGTAGTAGAAGTGTAGGAAAGAAGTAAGGCCATGACCGTATCATCATCATCATCATCATAACATAATAATCCTTTTCTGGGAGAGTGAGAGTGATATAGCGCAGCTTTAGCAGCTAGCGATTATTGCAGTAGGTAGCAGAAGAGCTAAAGAAGTCGAAGGAATTTTTAATGCACTTTTATAAAAATTTGTTGCATGCATGCATTCACGTAGACCTATGCATTTAGGTACTTGCAAACACATACATACATTAAATCAATGCATGCATACCAACACTTTTCATACCATCAACATCAACCATTAATAACTTTATATTATAGTTTATATAGTTGATAGTAGCATCTTCCTACACGTATAACTACCACATAAAATTATTTTCCCTCACTCGATTCTCTCGTTCAGTTACTCGGATAATGGCAACTAAAATTTGGTACCAACAAATCCCTTATATACTCATCAACATCATTTATACATTTTATATATACTTACAACTAAAATGCGTGTATTTTAGCATTTTTACTAACAATATAAAATAAAACTTTTGCAGACTGCAACTCTCATCCATATATTAATCGCTATGTAGCTCTACCTGAAAGTTCAGAGTTTTTTTTCTCCCTCCCTCTCTCAAATTTTGGTCGATGCATTATGCAACTGAATGAGCAATTTGCAGCTGCATGCAGTTGTAGTAGTAGTAATACCAAACCAATGTAATATACTTGTTTAATGCTATATGAATATTGTGAGAACTCAAGACTATAATAATTTTTTATCAGTTTCAAGTTTAGATATCTTTTTTATGGATCTACAACTGCATCTTTGATTTGATGACATGACTCGCTGGCTGGTGGATGCATTTCATGCATTATAATATGCAGTGTATGGCATGTGAGAATTTTTTGAGTCTTCTTCAAGGTATGCACTTCCACATCATGACAACAGGATGGCTACGAATGATTACGAGTGTACGTACGTAAGTATTATTACTCAGAAGAAAACATTTATATGCTGCTTTACTTTACGGTATGGCATATAAACATGCTTCTATGCTGAAATTTAATCATACATAACTGACAACGCTCAATGTCATTTCTGCATGTCACTCCATATAACGCGTATCTATCTATACATTTGCACATGTGTGGTGGACTGTGGACTTAATCGGAATACATGAGAAGAAATCGATGAACTTCGTTTTTTTTTTGCGAAAATGCATCGTAGAATGCACTCGAAGAAAAGCTGAAATGCATTGCCAACTAAAATGGTAGCATTGCAACATTGCAAGGTACATTTATATTTTATGGGTTATGCATCCGTTCCGACAGCCATATCTATATTCATGATCTCCTGACTTATGTCTGAACTATGCAACAACGTTTTCCGTTGGAATTATTCTATCAGTTAGGTGCCACCAAGGTCTTTTTATTTTTCAAATCAAATGCCCTCGTTTGCCACGTAATCAAAAAAAGTTTTAATCCGAAAGAAGCTTTAATACGATTTTTGGTACATACAAGTTACATGATATAATATTATATAATATGGTTTATTGCTAGTTTTTAGACTTTAGTAGGCTGTATGTCTGTAGGGTTTACTTTTTTTGCTATTTTTATTACTCTAAATGCATTTACATAGCTATATCATTAAATAAAACCAATGCTAAAGTATGTTGTCTCGGCCGTCATTATATATAGTAGTTTAGTGTTTTGTACGCTTTTGTCCACAACTCCTGCGCTTAAGCACGAAGCCCAAATTATGCTTTGCTACCTTTAATTACATTCTTGTATTTACTTAAAATTAGTACTACTTATCTTGGAAATTAATAATTTCTCCTATTACGAATGTCGTAATTTACTTTACTACTAGCGGGATTAAACCGTTTGTCTTTAAGTATATTAAAATGCAGACACATTGTTAGTTGTACATGAGATGCTCCTTTATGCTTCTTAAAATTGAATGTGGTCAGACAGTAAAGCATGAATCTCTCTCTACATTAAGAGAACCTATGATTTCTATAACCTAAAAGTCAATATTGATGATTATAGGAGCAATAATGGGAGAGAGAAGGCATTTGCAGGGCAGCATTAGGTCACTTTAAATGTTTTTAAAATCCTGGGTCGACTGATTTTATTCTGTTGGTAATACCGTACCTACCTACCTATCTACTTACCTATACAGTATCGATGAAGAGGTATACTATGATAATCGAAATAATTAACATACACACATTACATTAGGCAGATATAACGGTGAATAAGAATTTAAAACAAAATACTACCCTTTCTTCCACGATACGACTTATTGTGGTTTTCATGATTTCATTGCTTTGCCCATAAATGCCAAAATAAAATGCAGTAATGATACGGGTTTGAACTGTATAACCAATAGAATATCCACCTATGTGTAAGTGTACGTAAATACTTGTCGACTCATCCTCATCCCTACTAAGCATAAAAAAGAATCAAAAGTTGCTGTATCTCATGTGAAGATTGGAAAATAAAAATGACGGTTCGGTTTTATATTAGCTTATAAGCGAAACTTAACTCATCCAGATTTCCTTAATCTAATAATCTCATTTTTATAAAAACATTATTTCATTACATGCAACTGGAGCATTGTACTCTATTACGATTCGTGCATCCTCTACATTAGCTATTAAATAGTATTAATATGCATGAATCTGGCAAGGTTATGTAAATTGACCAAATCAATATTCGAAAATACGCGTGCTTTAAATACATTTTCACAGGGTATGACTACAAGTTGTATATATACTCTGTACTACATACATAGCATGCTGAATGAATGTGGGTATTTATATAATTATTACACAGACGCTCAAAAAATTCAAAAATAACACACCCAGTGATACTAGGCGGAAGTATCGTCACGATAGTTAAAACCTCACGTTACCAAACTACAATCCTCATGTAACTAAAACTAAACTAAACTTGCTACATAGTTTCTTTCTACTTTCTACTGAGTACACCAACTTACTTTTAGTTTACATTACTTATATGCTAGACAATATAACAACGCGTTTTTTAATTATATAAATAATAATTTATCAAATTCATCACAGTTCATTTCGATTCTACATGAAAGTAACCAGTAATCCCAGTAATCAGGATCTGATCTGCATCTATTTATACGAAATACGTATCGATAGTTGTTGAGTGAGTCCAGTGTACATTAAAGTACTGATTCCTACACCTATTATCGCATTGCAATCATTTTACTCGCAAGTAGGCCTTCTTTGGTAGGTAGTTAGTGCACAAGTCACCCCAACTCCAAAGTTACTGAAGTCTTTTTTAACCAGTGTTTACATTTTCCTATTAAAACAAAGAACAGATAATTATCGAATAACTTTCATTTGTCAACTAATTCGCATTGAATCGTTAGAATCAGTACCTGCAAATGAGCATGATCATGAACATCATTGTTATGCATAGTTACTTCCATCTCGATGGGTACTTGTGATTTTCCCAATTGGAAGCTGGTTGCTGAGTCTAATACAAAGAAACAAACCCAATTCAATGTTAAACATTGTTACTCTGGAATCTAATCTTTGGAGTTTTATTTGTGAGCAACAGAAAATGACGCATATTTACACAATATTCATTTTTTATTGAAAAGACAAACCTTCAATGACGATGGCAGGAGACTTCATCGTAGTTGTCGATGCTTGATAAATAATAGGTAGATTGCTCATGATGGATTCATTTGCCATTGAACATGTAATCGATTTGCCTATTGAAAATGTTGTTGTTCCTGAAGTGATTGGCGTAGTAAACGTCAATCGCTTTGCTGGGGACGATGATTTACTAAGTGATATAGCTCTCGAAATAGCTTCTGAAGCAATTTTTGCTTCTCCCATTGGACTAAGAGAGACTGTTTTTATTGAATTGAGACGGTTTCCATCGTGGTCAGGGGATTCAAAACTATGTATGCTTGTTTCATTTTCTGATGCTGTGTCTGTAGAACTTCCACTTACGGAAGATGCATTATGCGTTTCCTGGTTTAAGCCTTCCCCGTCTGCATTAGCGCAAGCATTATTTTCGTAAATGTATTGCTCATCACCACCAGTAACACCATCCTCCAATGGTATGACTTCGGTCGTAACTTCCTCCTCGTACACAACATCTTCGAAATTGCCTTCTTCCATCTGCATTAATTCAGCTTCAATTTGAGCGTACTGCGCATCTTGAGAAGCTTCTTGCGCCTGAGTGGAAGATTCGGAAACACCATCTGAAGAACTTGTTTTTTCTATAACACAAGAATTAAGTTAATGTTAATATTACTAACCATATATAAGAAATACGCTCATACCAATAATTCGGAATATGTACGTTACTACCACAAATGAAAATGATATATACCTGAAAGCTGATCTTGTTGAAACACAGTTGCATCATCAACAGCATTTAGAACAGACGTCTGTGGAGGTACAGAAGCTGATTCCGAGACAGTCACAACGAATGACTCTTGATTTACAGGATTTATTGTCTCATTCGATTTTTGAAAGTGAGCCGGAGGCAGTACATTTTGTACGGAAGAACTTGAAGATTGCGAAACTATTATTGGAGCAGGAGAAGGTGAACTTTTCCTAGGACTTGCATTAGGTTGTTGTTGTAAGTTTAACAATGAAAGCTCCCCTGGTGCTGTTATAAATAACCAGTTACATAATATTAGTTGTGTTTTGTTCTTTTGTTAAGCATCTTTAGATGTTAGATTCTCTGTTAGATTTGAAAATAAAAACACAAGGTACATACCATTGAGTATTCTGGCAGTTTGGAGAAACGGTGGAACTTGTCCAGTGCCAACAAGTTGATTTTTCTGAACATCCAGAATCATCACGTTCCCCTATGGGGAAAGAATTTCAAATATTTAAAGTTTAATCATTTGCTTCTCAAAATTACGGTATGCTCGTATGACGAGAAAATGTACTCTTATATGCGGTAAGTCGACAGCTCATGCATGCATACCAATCTAAATTCTTTGATTTTAGAATGTTAAAACAAAACTAATACCTGTCGAGGTATCTGAGTTCTTCTGAGGATTACAGCACGCGGTGGCGTTTTAAGAGGATACTGTTAATAATTAATTCAAAAATTACCATCGATTCTCAGTACTACTACTGTACCACTGTATTGGCGATACTAGAAGATAGATAGAGATGTTATAAATAATAATACAACAACTTACAACATTATTGGGTACAGTTGTACTGCTAGCAACGGTAGGTCCATTTGCTTTCTGAACAAAAATTATATTAGTGCCAGCAGCAGATCTGTTGACATGTCCAATGGGTACTCCCGGGGCGTTGATATTTAGATTGGGAGAGTTTGAAGTAGGGTAGCTTTGAAACGGTATGGCTGTAGGTGTAACAGAAGAAATGGCTGAAATAGGTATGGGTGAGTTCGAAATTTGAACTGCTTGTGCACTAGCCACAGGATTAGCTGCCACTGTATTAGGAGGACAAGCTAAGGAAACCGGAGATCCTGGGACTGGAAGGATATTAGTATTTACACTACTACAGATGCTAGAATTAACTGCTGGGAGGAATGTTCTTTGATGAACTTTTGAATTCGCCAAAATATGAGGTTGTGCTTTCCTTTGCTGCTGAAGAATTCCAGGGGCTGTTCCTCTAGCTCCTGCAATAAGAGCTGATGAATTCGAAAACATACTGCAGCCAGTGCTTGTACCTGGTCTGCGATTATTGGAAGACGCTGCCAAACTTGATGCGGTAGCTGATGTTGGTAAATGTAAATTCAAACTATCAACAACACTAATTGGTTTCGAACGCTTTTTGTTAACTGCATTAAGACTTGTGCTGAACACAGGAGCAGGTAAAGGAACTTTCGATACATTTGGAGGATTGATATTTGGGTTAACAATTAATGGACTTTTTATTCTCTGCTTCTTATGAGCCTGATTCTGCTCCGGAGATTTTGGTGTGGAAGGATTAGTCATGTCATTTATATGATTAGCCATCATTGAGGTTTCTGGATGTTGATGGTGAGTTAAATAACCTTCGCCAAGGTTAGCATCATGTTGTTTACTGACATTTTCATCAGCAATTCGCTCTTCTTGTGTTAATCTAGCATCCAAGATTTCCCAATGTTTAGGTCCTCTCGAAGGAGGAAGAGGCCTTTTGAAAACGCCATCATTTACTTGTTCCATGTCGTCCGGATTAAAATTAATCGGTAGGGTCTCAGTATATGTGACGACACACTCTTCTGACGATCTATAGTCTTTAAATGCCGTGCGAGCGTCGTTAATGCGCTCATGTTCTTGATTTTCTAGAAACCTTTTTGAAATATCATCATTTATTGTTGTGTATGGACTAAGTTGTTGTTTCTCCACTTCATTATTATCCAAATCCATCAAAACTTCATCGTAATCGATCTTTTCGTTTAATTTACTTTTTCTTCTGCTTCCAGTGGTCGAATTGGAACCTTTGGTTTTGCCTGACTTTTGGCTAGGAGTCCTTGCACGATGCTTTCCAGTTTTAATTTTAGACGGACTAGTAACTAAATTATTCCTTTTCCGTTCTATACCAACCCGACCTCTCAATCCCCTTCCTCTTCCACGAGCAATAAAACTTGATCTTATCACTTCACTAAAAACTGGTGACATGACACGCGAACTTTCTTCTAATGGTAAAGGTCCGTTTTCTCCTTCGTCCGCACTTGTAGTTTCTTCAGAAGATTCTTTCGCTTTAATCTCTTCACTTTCAAGTTCTTCTAATGGAATAGGGATTGGAATTTTAACTTTAGGTGGTGGTGGTTGCGACTTTTTAGCTTTTTTAACTTTAAGTACATTTCTTGGTTTTATCGATAACTTTTTGGATGTGAAAGTCGACGATTTTTCTAATGGTGACTCTGATTCTTCCGAATTTTTTCTTTTCACTCCCCGACCTCTGACAGCACTATCACTTTTTTCATTAACAACATTATTAGGTTTAGTTGGCGTCTTAGGTGCTTCAGTAATATCTGGAGACTTTGCTGGACTCGGCTTTTTACTTCTACTTTTAAGCTTCCTTTTCATGTTGAGTTCCAATTCTTCAAATTCTTTTTCATTACCGGCCCCAGGCTCAACAGCTATTGTTAGTGGTTTTGTTTCTTCAGCTTGCCACCCATTACAAATCCGATACTTTTTAAATACTCTATCAATAAGTTCCATTTCCTCTTCTACGTCAGAATTAACATCTTCATCACTTTCCACGTCAGGAGCATCATCCAATATTACTTTTCGTAATACTCTAGTCTTATGCGGAGAAGTAATGTTTGCGGACGTCGATGGATGAGCATGATACAAACTATAAGATTGATTCCTTAGTGGAACATATACTCGTTGAGCTTCCCCAGCCCATTCTTCAGTAAAGTGGTATCCCGACAGCCTAAATAATTTTAAAAAATTTTACCGTTATTTAAATCAGCCAACTTGGCTTGGTTTACATGTTAAAGTTTTTTTTCAAATACGTACTGTCGACATATCAGACTCAGCCTTTCATCATACGCCAAAACTCGAAGCTCAGCCTTATGCCTATCCTCAGAAACATGGAAAAAATCCTTAAGAGTTTTAATGACAGTTTCCTTTTCCGAGTTAGGTTTTCCTGACGCTCGCAACGCTTCCAAGACTCCAGAATATGCTTTGAGTTCTACAAAACAAAACAAAAAGTCACCACATCAGCTATTTCCATTAGCATAACAAAACAATTAAATTTCAGTAAAACAACACCATTCTCCAAAACAACTTCTTACCCAATCCTCTCAGCTCCCTCTGGAATCTCAACTTATCAGACCTCGTCAGAGCAGCTGAAACAGCTCCAGGCTCTCCTCCTTCCAAGTCAAATTTGATATCCTCCTCCATCGTAAACAGCAATCCCACCCAAACCAAACGTGTAACTTTAAAGACTTGCTTGAATACCCTACATTTCGACAACTTTTTGAAAGTAAAGACCAACCAGCCACACAATTAGATTGAAAGAACTTGGCTAGGCTTTGCAAGCTGTTTCAAATTTCTATATCGTAGTCAGTTGTGTTTCCCACAAACCAAGATGACTGAAGCTAATTAAACCTTCATCTGTAGTCTCAAGTTCGTAATTGGATCTTCACTAACCATAGGGCAGAGTTCAGCCACCTTACAAACCTGCTTTTAGATACTTTCCAATATTAAATGCACTTCAACTTGCTGAAAAACGCCAAACTGCTGAATGAACGCCAAATTCCGCTGTCCATTCCAAACGCTCCAATTAGTAGTTTCCTTGTCTTCCTCCCCACAATTCGTCAAAGGTATAAAAGGATGATGGTTAGCTGATGATGATTACAACACAACAACCATTAGCAAGATGATGATTTTAGTTTACTCTCTGGATTTGTGCATTCATTTTGACTCTGTTATGCTTTGAGCATAAAACACACTAAAGAATGCACACATATTTTGGTTGTTGTTGTTGGGGCTGAAAACAAGCAGAGTTCATGTTTTGAGCCCAAAGCTTTGCATCGTAATTAGCGGTTTTGAGTCGCCTCCTGTTATACCATTGCCCCTTGTTTTGGAAAGCATTCTCTTCTCTCTCCAGTGCGCGGAACTCCAACTTTTTTGCTCTATGGCGAGCCTATTTCTACAAAATTGGGAGAAAACAAGAAAACTTTGTTGCCGTTTTCTGTCTACAAATTTTCATAGCGTTTCATGAAATGATGCAGTTTCCTGTGAAAATTGAAAATTTGATGCAGTTGCGTCTGATGAGGAATTTTGCATTTCTGTGTTATTTGAAGAAAAAGATAACAACGACATAATGAGTTATGGCATGTTTGTTTCGGTTTTGAAAACAAGTTTATTTTGATGAGTTTAAATTCATTATATAGAACTGTACAGTTATAAAAATCAATTAATAAATTTTGTTTGTAATGACAATAAGTTAACTAATTTAGAGTGTTTATGTCTGACTTGTACTTACTTTGGCATATGAATTATAATTATTATCAAAGGTTTAAACAAAATGATAAAAACCGGCATCATTTGTTAACTTTGTCGGAAATTGCAAAGCAGCAAATTGGTATAACTTAACAATTTGTTCATTCATGGTATTTATATATGTAAATACATTGTAGGTAAGTATATATATATATTATAGATTATGGGTCTTATTTATATAGTTAATCGTTTTATATACATTAACAAAACATTCAGACTTCTTGACCTCACTCGTAACTGTAAAATTTACAGTGTAAAATTTATAGTTCAGATCTTTTCACTCACACACCTCGCACGTGACCAGTACTCAAGCTCAATGTTTTATTAGCCTTCGTACATTTCCAAATCCGTTGCGTATGACGTCCATCATCGCTTTCCGATAAGCTGGCACAGCATAAGCATAGATGAAGGGGTTGAGGCAGCTGTTAAAATATCTGATCCATCCAAATGCATTAAAAACACGAACGTTAATTGATCCAGGATGAAAGGCCATTATCATGTAGAGTGTAAAGAACGGCAAATAAGACATCAGTAACACGCCCACTAAACAACTTAATCTCTTGGCGAGATTAATTTGCTTCTTACTTTGCGCATTCTTTGCCAGTAAAGATACATTTGAATTTGTGGTAGATGTTGATGAAGATACTACGGAGAACACACTTGAAGATGCGGATGTACCGGAAACTGCACTTCCTTTCTTCTGATTTCCGTATGACTGTTCCAAATCTTCTGTACTTCCACGTGGACTGACACTAGAAGTACTCAAAGAGACCTCAAATGTTGGTACGTCCCGTTCTGGAATAGCGGGAAGCCCACTGGTGTTCCCTTTCTGCTTTTCCAATGATGGTGGAACAACAGTAGCGACGGCAAAGGAGTTATGTTTCAAGAATTTCAAATGTCTGGTTGCAATAACATAGATCTGCCAGTAGAAAATTATCATGATTACGGCAGGAATGTAAAGAATTCCTACGACAGCAACAACGACATGTCCAATTTGTTGGTTGATTTTGCAACTGTATGGAGTACCAGTGTCAGGTTCAGGCCATATGTATAGAGAGCTGAGCGTGAGTAAGCCAGCAAACACCCACACGACCAAGATAAGACCCCAGATTCTTTGCAGATTCATTATGTCCTTGTGCTTCAGGGGAAATCTGACTCCTATATAGCGTTCAATGCAAACAGCACAGGTAGACAGGATTGAGGCAGAACAAAGCCAGAAGTGGATGACAGTCCAGGCTTCACAATATACTTCACCAAAGTACCATCTTCCAGTTACTTGGAGTGTAGCAAGGAAGGGCATTACGAGAACACCTACGAAAAAGTCAGCCACTGCCAGGTTTGCGATGAAGAAATGTGTTGGCAAACGCAAGTTGTGAGATCTTGTAGCTGCGACGTAGAGGACTAAAAAGTTTCCAAAAATCGTTCCGATAACGATGAGGCTCAACGGAATTACCAATAAGGTTTCTTGCCATGTCCATATGAATTCGGCAACGACTTCATCATTGTTGCTACTGGCTGATTGAATCGCAAGGCGATCGTCGATAGATCGATATCCATAATAATTGTTCTCAGACGCCATGTTGAATACTACAACTTTGTAAAGTTAAGCAAGCAAAGTTGAAAGAGTGGACTCGAAAAGAAATCTGCAAGTTGACTTTGGCTGTTGACTTTTTATAAGAACTTCAGGAAGTGTAGAACGCTTTAGATTTGTACGTATGCAGTTATAATTAGTTTGGTAACTTTGGTATAATATGACTCATTTATTATGATACGGATATATGTCCTTTAAAATTCATTTAGCTTGTATGGAACATTTGATAACTGCGTCACAAAATCTAATTTCTTTGTTTTAACTTCAGTAATGTTTAACAGGTTTCGTTAATGAATACACTTGACTCATGCTGTAAGCATTTTATATTTATAATTCAGGCGAAGAAAGTATCTTAAAAGATTGAAAAGAACTACATATCTTAATTTTAGACACATAGTGGTTACATGTGAATTTGGTTCACGTGTTTTGTGGTTTTATGCTGGATTTCACTTTGTTGCATGCAAAAAGGTTGAGCTGGAACAGAAAAATAAGCTAGCCACAAATTTCAATGAAGCTCTGTTCAACTTCTTGTGGTTTTACAAGTATCAAATGTTTTTGTGAACTACTTGCTGCAGTGTAATAATATTTGGCTGAGATGACTCAACCAGGAAGTTTCCTATGAAAACCAAGAGTTCTAAAAAACGGAAAAAAGAAATGTTTGTCGTATATTAGTCTGACGTAGTACTTAGTATCTGTGTGGTTAAGTCTGACGTTAGGATGACAGAATAGTATTTTTTGTGAATAAGCTTAAATTAACCTGTTCAGCTTCTTCACTTGAATTTTGAATGCAGATTTGTTATGAAAGTGTTGACCGTATCAGCAGTGCTTTCAATGTGATTCAAAATCTTGTATAGAGAGCCGTTTTGATGATTTCAATGTTTGAGTGCAATAAAAATACCAAATTTGGTAGATAACATGAATTGCCAATCTCTATTCGCAATGGTCACGTTTTCCCTTCTCGTCACATACAGTATGAATATGCATGAGCAACAGTTTTTGTATACATATTAAATCTACTGGATATACCTAACATGCGATAAGCATATAAGCAAAAAGTTTCTACCTCAAACTTTAACTGTATTGCTACAAAGTAGAGTACGAACTAGTTTCGGATAACGTTTGATAGGATTTAGATTATAATCATATCGTCATGTAATGTAAATAAAATTGTTGTACTGTACATAAACACTTCACTTTTTCTTGGAAAAATATCGACGCGCGTTATTGAGTAAAACTATTTGTAAGTTTCATCCTATGCCACGTACTTATCAGTAATACAACTGGACAGACAGTTACGCACGCACTCAGTTGGTCACTGCAGTTGGTAAACAAGGGAAGAGGAAGTCTGTGTTGATAAGGCATAACTGATCTGACAACCACTTTAGATGAAAACAAATACTTGCATAGATAGTTATTTAGATTATGGCTAAATACAAGAAAATGTTGCCTCAATCAATTATTTACATACATTGGCTAATGGCATATTATGGATGTTTGTTAAAATTTTATTCATTTCGTTAACTCACAACGAGCATGAACATAAATAGTAGTTACAGCTAATGGATTTTTGTGACGTTGTATCTTGGGCCGATATTCAATTGTTATTTAGCGACGACGACGTGATCCCTGATTACCTTGGAGTGACATTCAAATAATACGGACGTATTTAAAACGTCAATTCAATAATCCTGTTGTTGTGTTTTTTACTTAATTTTTGTTCTGCCCGACTGCTGTCGTTGTTAAATGCAGTAAACATATTCTTTCTCTCTTCATGTAACAAAATGATGATGCAATATTTTTTTGCAAATTAACAAGTTATTGTATAAAATGCAAAGCCCACTCTTTTTACTATATTTTTTACTACATTTATAGACACACATAAAAATATATTTTCTATATACAAACAACGCAGCTTTAAATTCACAATGATTGTGACACAATCACAGACTACGTGGTGCATTGATGTGGATCAATTTTTATCGTTTTTCCACATTCCTTACATGCATTCATTCAATAATTAGCACAATTTTGGGTTAACTAATTAACCAAAGCTAGACTACAGTCTGAAAAATTTATTAAAATTTTAAAAAACGCTTGCTTGTGCCACTTGCTGGAATTTGCTAATTTACCAGCGCCCAAAATTCCATGGAAAATGATCTTGCGATTTTGAATGACGATTGGAGTTTACAAATAATTATTCTTTTGCGTTCCCTTTACTTGCGATCATGATACATCCATGCTAGCGATTAATTTTCTATGATATAGATTAAATCATTTGTTTGCAACGACACTTTATTGTGTTTCTAAATTTTAAAATTTGACTTTTTCGTCCATAAGATGAAAGTCTGATCGCTTTGTATTGTGAAGGCATGCATATATCGTTTTTATGACTTGGTCTTATATGATCCAACTGTTCAATTAACTTTACACGGAATGTCTGGCGCTCGTGCCACTTCAGTGACCGAAACAATGGATGATAAAAAACCTCAAGGAAAGAGAAAATCAAAGTCTGGCAAAAAGGTGGACAGAGAAAATGTTTCAGATAAACAAAGGAAAAGTTCCAAACCAATGAGTGTTGGGATTGATAAAAAGTATATTCCAAGTTCGTCGGTTAGTAAGTACGAGCAGCTCAATCTATTCACGAAATAAAAATAAAAAGATTTTCTTATCTTTAAAGTTCGTACACAACGCTTCATGTATGGAATTAACCACTTTAGAGCAAAGAAAGTAATGGAAACATTCACATTCAGCATCACAACTCGAAAACCTAAATCAAAAAGGAAAGAAAGTTTAGAGAAGCAGAACGAAAGCATAAATGGATTGCCTGAAACTGCAATACAGAAGGTTACTGCATCTCCATCAAGACCTACGAACGGACAAATAAGTGATTCTGCAACCATAAGTGAGCTGGTAGTCAGGAAAGACAGTCAATGTAGAGAATCGATCAGTCAAGCTTTAGAAAAAGGTGAAGATGAAACAATACCAACATGTTCTATTGAGGATACCAAACAAACCTGTCTACAAACCACCCATAATGAATCAATCCATAGTTGTCACAACCACAACGTGGTATACACGGAAGAAGATCCTCTAGAACATCCTGTCATAGTGCCACCTGAATGTTGTTGTATTAACACCTGTAGTCAGTTTTCATACCCATGCTTTCTTTCTCCGTGTAATTACCCGGTTCGATCTGACTATCATACATCGGAACAAGGCGTTAATGAGGAACTGCATTGCCTCCAATACGATTGTGATTATGAATACAACCTGATGCATAACTTCAGAGGTCAATGTACTACTACCGTTCATACTCACACCTTCTGTGACATAATGATTGATACTGAGCCAACACAAACTCGAACGTAAGTTTGATTAGTCGGCGATCGCAAAATTATCCATTTTATCTTAATGCAATTTATGTAAAATTACAATGAACATTCCTCAACAGACCGGATATAACAATTGATCACAATGGAAAATGCATAATTAACTCGTCTTGCCTGATGTCAACGGATGGACAAAACTACAACATTAGGGGATTCGATGTTAAATTCTTCAAGAGTCAAGTTACCCCAGAAAACACGGGAAGCAGCATCCGTCTGGATTTTCACACGGATGGCTTCATAGAACCCAATTCTTTTGAAGCAGAAGTTGATGAGCATGGAAATATTTGCGTAAGTGGGATAATTTTTGCTATGTTTAGTGATCCAAGCAAATTGTGGATTTCTGCTCCAGCCTTTATCCAGGATCCGGATTTGGTCACAATAGAAAACCCAAGTCCGTATTACTACACAATTGAAGTTCCATATTGACTGTATTATTGATAAACTACCAAAATCTATCGTCTCATGAAAACTCATAGCGTTACTAGCTACTTAAGAATAAATTGTCAGGTCAAACCAATTTCATTAATTCCATTAAATCGATTTTTACCCCAATTTTCAGAGGCGTCGCTTACTCGATTAGCTCAAGGTAGTATATACATTAGTTGAAAAAGTGACGCTAATGTAGACCATGTAGACTTTCTTGCCGGAGAGCATCGCGGTTTACAAAAGGGAAAAAAGTCAGTGTTTCTTTCAATACTGTAGTTGGGGCATTCTGAAATAATAATGGCTGTGAACTTTCTCTACATGTACTACAATTTTTCATACTTTCTTCTTCTTACACCCTACCGCTTTAAAATAGATAAACACACGCAAAAATATAAGCTGGTGGAATGGCTGCCTCAGAAGGTAATTCCGCTAGTTTTACCATATACTATTGCAAATACTTCATTATTTCATATCATTCACAGTGTTTTCATTAAGATTTTATAATTATTATTATTACAGATCTTATGCGCATTTTGTAATCTTCTCGTGTTATTGACTTACATGGCTATGGTGCTTCTCGTCGATAAACAAATTAAAGAAAATGACCCTTCGTCCATCCTAACATTATTTGAAGCAATGTTTTCTTGTATATATAAAACCATTCTTGTTATCTCCTTCTGGAGAAAAAAGTACATGTTTGAGGAAACTCTCAATGTGCACCTTTCAAACCCATACTTAACTTCTTTACGATGCAAAAATTTTGTCCAGTCAACCCCGTTTCTTTTCCTTGTTTTTGCCATCTACGTCACAGGGGCTACCTCACGATTAATGGTTCCAGCAATAGAAACGGCAGACTTGGCTCCAATGACATATTTCAGTTTTAGCATTAGCTCAATATTAAGGTGGTACACAAGATTGAAACACAAAGATAATTTTACACAAGTCTTTGGTAGCGTTCTGAATTTTGATGATAATAATTGGGCAGTTTGGGATATTACAGTTTTACCACTGCTTGTATTTGTTGCACTTCAAAAGCATTTGATTGCATTTTTCTCAGATCTTGTCATTCTCATGCACGTTTTGACTTTACTTTTGCCAGTAAATGCCTTTTCTAAAAAGTTGAACACGTACGAAATGGTCGGCGTGATTAAACCCACAACAAAACCAAAAGGGGAATTATTTGAATTGGAAGTACCAAGAGCAAAAGTAGAACTCTTGATTCAGCAATACGTTTCATTGAAGTCTTTGTCATCTAAATTAAACTCGAATGTTGGGCTTGTCCTCTTGTTTTACGTATGTGAAACAATTCTAACATATGCATTACATTTCTATTCCACCCTTTTCCAATCCAACCCGGCTATCACGAGCGTCAATCTGTCGCTATTTTATATTAGCACCTTTTCCATCTTCATTGGTGCTGCAGAAGTTTGTCGACAGGTGAAAGTCAACACATCATCGAAATGTTACTTCTAATTTAATAAGCTTAATGTTTGTCTGGTTTTGTCAGATAGATGGATTATTTTAAAGATTGGTTGTTTGATAATCGTCGGCTTATAATGCTGGAAGCAAATGAAAGTATTTACCTACTGGATGCGCTAGCAAGAAATTCGGTTGCAATTTCAGCATGTAATATCTTTACAATCACCTATTCTATGATTAGCACAGTAAGTCATGCTAATGTATTAACTTCAGTTCGATAGAACTGAAAAAAGTCAATATTAATTCCATCAAAGTTTTAATTTACTTGATAGGCCATTGGACTACTTGTAACTTTTTTCATCATTGGATTTCCATCAAACACGAAATAGAAAATGGAACAACTTCAACTAATTATAACATTCATTTTTACCACTTCAAAGTTCAGCTAGGTTCAACGTTGTCTTGTCCTCAGTACGAAACTCCACAAATTAAATTTAACCTATGTGACATCATTTGTCAATTTTTTGCCTATGTGTGGTTTAATTAATATTTATAGTTACTTATAATTATATTTACATTCAGTAGCATCATCACATCAAAACACTGTTTCGGCAGATAGTAAAACCTTGAAGAAGATGTGGGAAAGGTATTTATATGTCTACACAAATTACACATATTTTCTTTTTATCACCCCTTACCGGATCAAGTTCAGCAAAAACAAAAGGAGTCAATTCGGGATATCAGAATGGTTACCGCAAAAGGTGAGTACCACACCTGTGAACGTAGTTAGTGATATACCGTATATAAAATGGCTGACCTGACTCAAATTTGTATTTTCGTAAGATTTTATGTGCTTTCAACACCTACTTAATCATGATGATATATCTATCAAATCTTCGACTTGCACATTCCGCAATCACATTAGAAAATCCTTCATCAGTGCTGAATTTTGTGGAGATTGCATTTAGCAACATTTATAAAGTTGTCCTTTTTACAAGTTTCTGGAAGAAAAAGGACATTGTGGAAAAGATTCTTAACTACCAAATGCATGAGCCGTACCTGAACTCATTGCCAGCAAGCTGCAGGAAAACAGTAAAAGCTAAAACTAATAATCATTTCATAAAAAGTAGTAATAATAACAAGTATACATGGATTAAAATTTCAGGTCATAAGTTTGATTGCATTTTTGGGAGTTTTCACTACCGTTTGTTTGCTGAGAATAATCTTATGTCCAACAACCGGTATCAATCTAAATCAAACTTGGTCTGCATCAAACCAAAATTTGTATGTGAATTCTTTTGAGGTTTGGTATCAAGTAATGAAAAGTGAAGCTGACTATGTCTTCTTCGGGCTTGTCAGTTATGTGGAATCGAATTCAAATAGGGAATTTTTTGAAGCATTACTTGTAGGAATTACAGCAATTGCTACTACATCAAGGTTCTTTTATGGCTTAACTGCAGATATTGCAATTCTGGTGCATATTCTTACTCTCCTTGATCCAGTAAATGCATTTATACAAAGACTTCACATAATTTCCAGTACTAGCAATACCATGAAGCATAGTAAGATAAATAGTAGCTGGACTACAATGGCATCAAACACCGAGGTGGAAGTTATTTTACAGGAATTTCAATCTCTTAAATTGTTGGCTGCAGCCATTACTGAATCAATAGGGCTGCCCCTCTTATTCTATATGGGAGAAATGCTTCCATCATATGGTTTACATTTTAATACAAGCTTGTTCAATAGGAATATTGTGTTAAAAATTGTAGCAACCTTGCAGTACACAGTGAACATTCTCATCTTTGTATGTTCCTCAGAGACATGCAGAAGAGTAATAACAGCATTGTAGAATTTAAAATCAATTTATCTATTAAATGGATGGACAATCATTCTATTTGAAATTGTCATAGATGGGGTACTTTAAAAATTGGTTGGAAGGAAATGTAATGGCACTCAAGCTGAATTCAAATGAGATGATTCTACTAATGGATTCAATTAAAAGTAATTCTGTGGCTGTTTCCGCTTGCGAAGTTTTCACCGTTACATACTCCTTTACTGGTGCGGTAAGGAATTAGCGTTGGGTTTATCAAATTTTTATAAATGGGCTTATATGAACTCTTATCTTATAAAATTATTAATAGATTTTGGGAGCATTAGTGACGTTCTTTATTATCAGTATTCAAACTCCTACTACATAACAATATTTATATTACGTTAATTGTGAAAACTTCAAATGCAATAATTTGTATATTATAGTTCTGTGATGATAATATGATGTTATTTTGCAAAATTTATAACCTAATTCAATTTGCATAGACTCGCTCATATTTGCACTATTCGAATTATGGGAGATCCCATAAAATTAAATTAAACTGCAAACAGAAAGTGTTATAGCAGGAACTTGTCCACTATCCATTTTGACGTGTACGGAAAACTCAATAATTCTAAAATTCTTTTACAATCTCTCTTGTTTTATCATAAATTCATATGATAACTGCTAGCCTCCTACAGGTAGTCAATTTGTAGTTGCATCAAACGGTTTTCCAGAGTATTCTACCCTACAAGCCCTGGGTTGTTCAACCAAGTTTATACTACTTTATAATGTCACCCATTGCTTTTCTCCATGCCTTTCTTACATTAACATATTATTTATGCCTTTCCCCTGTAAAAGTGAAGAAACTGGCTTCGAATTTATATGCTGTGGAAAGTTCGTACTCAAGAAGGGTAAGTAAGTTTTCGAAAGTGTACCATTATACTTATGTACGATGTGTATTCGAATCGAAGGCATTTAAAATGTGTAAAACTAATATAATCTGTGTGTATTTGTAGATTGTGTTCATGACACTGGGAGGCCTTATTTTGCTAGCTTATTTCGGTAGGGTTAGGATCGTTTACAGAGACATGGAATGGAACAATCCCATCTCGTTTTTCAAACTTCTTGAAGTTATCTGCAGTTTTATTTACAAATGCACTTTTTTGAAAACTCTGTTCCAAAATGTTGAGGTGTACAAAAGTGTATTAAATGCATTCCATTCCGATATTTACCTTCATTCCCTACAGTATACTGTCAAGGTATAATCCAATCAAAGTCAACATAATTATCGTTGTAATGCTAATAATTAACTCTCCGATTATTTCCAGGACTGGTATGCTACCTTCCTCAACCTATTCTTGGGACTACTAGTATTTTTCTCCTTTTGAGACTAACTCTTCCAACATTGGGTGGCATATCCATGTCCCTTACATCAGCAAGTCTCTGGAAGTCTCCCTACGATTGGTATAAATGTGTTTTACAAACAGGCAGGTGGATGTTCTTCATTAGTAGCATGTATGATGGGATTCAGGAACCTTATAGCGTATATGAGCATGCAGATGACCACTCGGTGTTTGGTAGAACATTGGAATCAGTACTATTTATTATTTCCGTAATAGCCCTGTTTTTTAAGTACCTCACCGGATTTTTTGCTGATACCTATATTCTTGTTCATGTACTAACTTTGTGGACTACTGTTAAAGCGTTTCATGGGTTCATTGAAGACAAAAGTTTGCTTGTGGTTGTGGAAGAGATGTCTTTGAATCGTAAAGGAAACTTAATGTTTAAAAATGTTGTTGCAAAGGACGATACATTGGTTATTCAACAATTTTACTCTTTGCGAAAATTCTCTTCGTTTATTAACAAGTCGTTGGGAAGCTGTTTGCTGCCATATTTTGGGGAATGGTTCTTTTCCACAGTTGTATATTTAGGGGATGGAATTAAGCTACCTAATCCAGTTGTGCAAACGATGGCAGCTACTTTCTATGTTCTTTCAATCTCGAATTGCATTCTTTCGGCAGAAATTAGTAGAATGGTACGATGTGTTTCATTTCTTGTAGTTTTAACAAAATTAAATTCCAAATTATGTAATTCTTATTTGATCAGATGGATTCTATGCGAGATTGGTTACATGAAAACCAAGTAAAGTTGAAACTTGGATGCGACCAGGTTATACTTTTACTGGACTTAATATCAAGGAATACAGTTGCAATTATAGCGTCCGGAATATTACCAATAAATTATAACATGCTTTCTGCGGTAAGTATTAGATTATCCCTGTTGTATTCTATTCAAAAGTCTTTGAGGATTTTAACATTGGATGGTTAAATTTCAGAGTTTCAGTGCTCTCATGGCGTATTTTGTGATACGGTTGCAGACACCAACTCCAAAATAACTCTTTGGAATGTCTACAACTATAACATAAAGTCACAAAAATTAATACATTTTGCGCACATAACTGTTTGTATTGATATCAGAATGAGAAGCGTGGAAAGTGATTAATCAGCAAAAAATTTATTAATATTTTGGAATATTTCATAAATTTACTAAACTACTCATTATGTCATTAGTAGTCAAATGTTAAATGAGGAGCTGAAATGTAAATTGATATGATTATGAAACGGATTAGTAAACGATTTTCTAAACATATATATAATAAAGCAGCACAACACATTTGATGTGATAAAATTACCAATTGTGTTTGTATTTTCCTCCCTCATCATCAACACACACATCCGTGTATCAGTCTGAAGACTACAAACAAACAATTTTCAAGCGTTTTATACGGACCTAATTTGTTGATTTTTGTAAATGATTCTTAATTTACGTAGGAGTGATGCATGTGATGAACTAAAAATAATTAAATTAATCATTATGAGTACTATATAAGTATATATAGCTCAAGCTTCATGAAGTAAGACAGGTCCACCCGGTCTCGTTCTTTGATGTGCTCTCTCTGGAAATTAACCCATACAAATTTCAGCTCTATATAGTAAATTGATTCGGGTCTAATAAATCTCAAGTTACCCCAGACAGTTTGTAACAAACATTTAACGGGATAATGTCATCAAATTTCATATATGTTTACGTTAATATTTCTTATTATTTGTGTTTCGTCCCGTTTCGTTTCAAGAAAAGTAACAATAGTGAATACAAACTACATACACGCACTGGACAAAAGGTAACTTTACTAATCTTTAAAAATAGCAGTTCAGATTTGAGCAAATCTTGTTTTCCAGATTGTTTGTGGAATTTCACACTTTCTTTCAATGCTTTTGTACGCAACTGCTTTGAGGCATGCTGTGGAAGGGCTGTCCATTAGTACTCCAATTACATATTTCAGGCTATTTGAAAACGTTTTTAGCTTCCTCTACAAGATTTTCGTTATTAAGTCCATCTGGACTAAGCGAAATATTTTACTACAGATTGTTAATTTTCTTCCCAGATTCAAACACTTGAAAAAGCTGGGCATCGCGTTAAGGTACATTGTGTAAATAGAATTTTAGTATATTATCTGATGCAAGCAATCTGTATAAGTAACAGAAATTTATGTTTTTAGGTGGAATCCACAAGGTTTCTGACAATTCTATGCGTATTGAATGTACTCATTGGTTTGATGAGGTTGAACAATCCAACAACCTATCCATTAAGTCAAATTCCCTCAAGTTTAGAAAGTGAAAATGGCTTATTTTATGGCTGGTACAAAAGCCTCGTAAATGAATCAAACTACTTCTTCTTTCAGCATTCACATTATCATCACCAATTTCAACTTAATGTGTCCTATTCATCATTCGAAGTTATTTCAGCTGGAATCACATTCTTGTCTCTCTCTGCAAATACGTTATGGGTTCATATGTGGATTTATATCTTTTAGCGATCGTATTAACACTGTGGAGTCAGGTTACTCAATTCACAAAAATCATGAAGTCAGCGGCTTTGGTAATTGATACCCTTGGTAAAGACTCGGATATTCCCAAAGAAAAGTTGGGAAAATGGGATATCCGAAATGCTGAAACAGAAAGTGTGGTGGCGACTTATCAGTCATTACAACAATTATCTAAACTGCTGAATGAAGCCATTGGGGAATCTCTCATCCCATTTTTGGGGGAAGGGATTTTTACATACGCCATAAACTTGAAAGATGTTTTCTTTCTTGGGTCATTGAGTCGAGGAGTTACCGTCTTCTGCTTTTACTCCATCTTTCTCTTAACGCTGATGGCTTCGGCCAGTATTTGTCGTCAAGTAAGAAAGAAGTGCAGGACGAGAAATTATAGATATACATATAATCGTGAAGAAATGCTGTTTAAATTGCATTTTGTATATGAATTTAGATGCAAATGTTAAAAGAATGGCTTTATGAACATGAGAAGCACCTAACATTGAGTTGTAGGCAAGTTACCTTGTTACTGGACTCTATCTCAAGGGATTCCGTGGGTATTGCAATTTCTGGAGTTACAACAATAAACTTCTCCCTAGTTGGAACAGTAAGTTTTTCATAGAGCGACACCCTCATCATCTCACAGTTTACAGTCTTACGCCATTACTGTGCATTACACAGGGGATATCTAATTGATATGACTAATTATGCTTTCAGTTATCCAGCGTTTTGGTCACGTATTTTCTCATACGACTAGCTAAAAAAACAAAAAACTACATACATGTAAGGCTGTTATGTATCGTTTGTATTTATAGTTCCATTAGCTTCATAAGATACGAACGTTACGAATTGACGTTAACTTTAATTTAACCAGTCCTGCTTTAAAACCAACTGTTTTCCTGTGACAGGAAAGTCTTTCACATACAATCACACCACAATTTGAACTTTTTGCTTATCTAATTTTATTGCTCTTGGTTCGAATGAACAAGAATTTGCATTAAAGTGCAAGAGAAAAATGCAAGATTAAATTAGGATGTGGTTCTTGCACCTCTTAAATGATTCAAAATACGTTGCATTTTGGCCCAGCAAATATTTTAAAATAGTTGCACAGGATGCATGTACTAAATATTTAAAACTAGCATCCGTTTTCCTCCTATTTCAGTTGCATTCTGTATATTTGCAACCACATGGCATCCTATGCAGATACTATAAAATTGAAAAAAAAATCGTTTCTTCAAGCAGTCCAACTCGACTTTGAATTGCTAGAAAATTATACGAAGCAGAAAAATGGCAAAAGTTCACAGTCCTCTGGGGATAATCGTCGTTGGAATAATTTTAAGCATTGTACTGTTCGAGAATGAAGTCTCTGGACAATGCTGTAATTCAAGCGTGGACGTTGTGGGGATGGCACTGGAGGTACTCCGTGTTGTGGTTATAGATCCTGCAATTTGTTCTGTTGCAGTTGTGGACAGTGTCGGGGTAGAAGGTGGACAAGGGATGTTAGCTCAGACCATGAACATGACAAGAACAAGGACGGATTCTATGACATGGAGGAAGTTCATAACAAGCTTCTAAGTGGAAGCTGTGGAAATTACACTGAGAAGGCTGCAAATTGGGAACAAGAGTTTCATAAACTCGACGCTGACAAGGATGGGAAACTCAGCTATGCTGAAATTGGAGGTTAAACTGGAACATTTGGATTTTACCGTATTTTGCAATCACGTCAATTTTTATTGTAAAATTTTCATTTCAATTAATAGGGACCATTAAATACATGTCAATTCTAAAGCATATAAACTGGATCTAATATATATATATCTATATGCACATTATTTAATTTGTTTATTATACAATAGTCCATATAAAGTCAACATGCTAAACGAGAAAAATTTGGGGCAAAATGAAACGTAAGTAACGGCGTGTTTCAATTCTGGTTTGGAGTTCGAAAATCTTTTTAAATATCGTCAAATAATGTTTAATCGAAAAGCAAATAGATTCAGGTGTGTCATAAGCCGTCACAGGTTTCAATCCATTAAGATTGATTGGATTAGTTCATTAAGCAAATTTTTTAATCATTCCTGATAAATCAACAACACTTTGACGAATGAAATTTGCACACATTAAGTAGTTTTTGTGCTGTGGTGGGCGAGACTAGGATATTTGCACACAAGTAGATTGCATTTGCTACAAAGCTAACACAAGTTACTTCATTTTGAGAATGGCATTCGTACACTATTCAGGAATGATTTCGGCTAAGAAAAACGCAATGGCAGTGATCATTCAAATTGACAAAAACGAAGAGGAGACCAATAAACGCGGAAAGTCAATAAAACCCAGCATTTTTATCATTAGTTTCTTGAGATTCTCAAGTTTCTTTGGTCTTTCACCTTTTCGACTGGTCAAATATGGAGAGGGTTACAAAATTAAGAGCAGCAATTTTCAGAAGGTAAACAGTTAGCATGGCATAGCAAAGAGAAATATATTTTAATAGCGCTGCCTACACATTTTCCTATCACACAGATTTATTGTGGACTTATTCATTCCCTTGCCTTCATCATATACCTCGCTGGACTTCGTGGAACAGTAGCGAATCTGAAACGTGAAAATCCGGTGACATTTTTTAGATTCTTCCGTAGCTCATTGGGACTTGTATATAAACTTCTCACATTAAAAATATTTTGGATGGAAGGAGAAAAAATGAGAAGCATTACGAACAGGTTGGAGTCGTGTGTTTTTCTGTCGAAATGTCACCTCCCAAAGGTGACTACCATATCATAACCAACTCATTCAACAAATCACTTGCTTGATTTGATATAACTAAAGTTTTTGGTTGTGCTAAATATCATATATAGTTCTCACAGGCAGTTACTTCTTGCTTGCTAAGCGCTGTTTCTATAATTGGCTTCTTATCATTGTACGGCTTATTAAGAGGTGGACTCGGAACAGGTATAAAATTAGTGTAACAAAATCTTGCAATGCGTTTTCGCGTATGTATATATATAACTCATTATCCTACTAGGTGCATCTTTACAGTTTGCCAAGGGTCCACACAAATATCCCGAGCAAATTTACGTTCTTCTCTTTCAGGCACGGTATACTTTCTTCCTGTCTAACAACGAAGAAAGTCAAATGGAGCCAAACATTTTTGATTTTTTTAGCATATTAATTATATGCACTGCATACTGTTCTCGATTCCTTTTGGGTCTCTACACAGACGTTTTTATTTTATGCTGGGTTTTGTCATTACTTTTCCCCAACAATGATTTTACAGAGCTCCTAAGCATAAGCTCTGCCGGAGAAATAGTTAAAGACGCTGGTGTACATTACCCCAGCTCTTCAAGCAATTACCAAGCTGTTTGTCGTCACTATGAAAGTCTTCGCTATCTCTCTGCTGAAATAAATTCTGTTCTCGGATTATCCCTAGTGTTTTATATAGCAGAGGGGATTTTTACGTATGCGATCAACTTTTACAATTTGATCTGGACTGAAAATGTCCAGGAACGAATTCTTCTATTGCTGTTTTACAGCAGCACTTGCTCTATTCTCATTTGCTCATCGGAAATTTGTAGAAGGGTGAGCTAAGAAAACCAAACCTTCAGAGAATTTTCGACATAAAATCATTTGTCCCTGAAATATTTTTTTTGCAGATGCAGACATTGAGAAACTGGTTGTACGAAAATAACAAAACTTTGCAAGTGACAAACAACGATACAACATTGATGTTGGATGATATCAGTCAAAACAAAGTGGGAATTTCACCCTCCGGAATGTTCACAATAAATTACCACTTTGTCGGCAACGTATGCTCAAACTAATATATCGTAACATTTTATTTTCCTCTGTTAGATTAAAACTAATAATTGTTACAATGTATTCCAGGTTATCACCATTGTCCTCACTTTCTTTATCATACGACTCCAGTGGAATGATGTGGAAACTGGCATCCTCACGGAAAACTCAAATCCATCTTGAAATTCATTTTACACACATAGCACAAAATTCAAGGCTGAAGTTCAGCCACTAAACGCCTAGTCACCTTCCCCGTCTTCCCCTGTGGCATTTCCGGTATGATATAAACTCCTCCCCGAAGATGCTTGTAATTCGGTAATGAATCTGTTAAAAATTATTGCTTTAAGTTTATAGAAACCATAATGTTGGGGGTGTAATGAGACAACTGTACCGTTTGCTAATACAGAGGTCCCCAAACTTATTTGGACACATTACTCATATGCAATTATGGACTGAATTTGTAAAATATGTACAAATTTGTAAGTTCATCGTCTTCACAATCGAATTTAGAGTATGTTCGACATTTTTGTTTCTGCGATTCAAAAGTTTTGTAGGAGTTTCAGAGGTGACTTTGTACCACTCGCCATGGAGAGTTTTCCAGACACCATCCTGTGTGGTCTGATCTCTTTGGGAATGTTGCTGCTGGAGGTAGCTAAATGACGAGAAATTCAATGGAATTCGGTCAGTGTACCTCGGAAGTGTGTACTTCTTCGAGATCGTCGAAATTTTTGACCTGCTCCTCGGATTCTCTGAAAATGAGGTGGTAAACGAGGTGGTACAGGAAATTATAGTGCCATGGTGAACGAAGACTTTTGAGGCGTCGTCACCATGTAGTTTTGGGGCCTGGAACGCAATTAATGGCTTAAAATAAGCCCCTACGGTCCAATTAGCACTGATATTTACATTTAAGGGATCCTACATCATCAGTTTTTGACCACAGTGACTCAAAGCTACAACCACCTGTAATGTGTTTCCAAACTTCATTTTCCTAAAAAACACGGTTTTTTCGATTCGAGTAAAACATCAAATATTGTACGTTTTGAACACCCTTCTCTTCGCTATCTTGTGTAAAATTTTGTGGAGAGTTTGTTTCGATGTTCAGGGTCGTTGTACGATTTCGTATAATGACTGTAGGTGGCGAGAACCACAAAGTGGTTGCAGCAAACCCTGGAAACGCCAAAATTTGCGTTTCGATTTCCGGTGTCCATTTTGATGATTTTTCTCATAAAAACTAAAAATAGTGAGGTGGTGTCAGAAAGAGCATCGAATTTCCTACACAATGTGTGCCACCTTGATTTTAAAAAGTCTCCAATTTTTGAAGAAGGCCGTTGAGAGCAATGTGTCAAATAAGTTGGGGACCTCCCTGGTATTACGGGTAGAGAAATAGCGGTGGAGAGTTTGTTTACTTCGGTATTAAAAGCTTTTTTGAAAATGTTACTCAGGTTAATCTTTCAGAATTACCAGCGTTTAAGAACGAATCAAATGTTTTATGTATTTCCGTATCTGTAGATGGAATACCCATTGCAAAGAGTGGTAGTACAGCCTTTTGGCCGATTCTCGGTAAATGCGATCAACTTACCAAGCCTGAAGTATTTGTTATAGGACTTTTTATGGGCGAAGAAAAGCCCAACAATGTACACCTTTTTTTCGACAAATTTGTAAAAGAAGTTAGAGAATTGCAATGTAGTGGCATTATGATATCTGATACTAAATTTTACCTTAAGATTTGCGCAGTAATAGCCGATGCGCCAGCTAGAAGTTTTGTTAAGCAATGTAAAAATTTTAATGCTTTTCACGGGTGTGAAAGATGTATCACTGAGGGCCATTATTCAGGAAGAGTAGTTTATCCAGATGTTTCCGCAAGATTAAGATGTGGGTTAGACTATATTTTTCAAAAAGACCCCGATCATCACACGGGTACTTCACCTTTAGTTGAACTTGATTTAGATTTAGTACATAATGTGCCATTAGACTACATGCACCTTGTTTGCTTAGGAGTTATGCGTAAGTTATTGTACAAATGGGTATTCGGTAAGATTCCGTATAAATGGAATGGGGCTAAGACTTTAACTGTTTCACGCAGGCTTATTACTTTAAAGCCTTATATTCCCGTAGAATTTTCAAGGAAATGTAGGACACTACGGTATTTAAAAAACTACAAAGCCACTGAGTATCGATTGTTTTTATTGTATACAGGCATTGTTGTACTAAAGGACATTATTTCAGATTCAGAGTATGTAATGTTTTTGAGATTACAATGTGCAATGTACATTTTACTTTCTAACAATGCTTCGAATGCTGAATGGAATCGGTACGCCTCGAAACTTTTACATGACTTCGTGCTTATGTCTAAAGAGTTGTATGGAGTTGAGTTTTTAGTTTACAATGTTCATAATTTAATTCATATTGCTGACGACGCTTTGACATATGGGTCCCTTGATAATTGTAGTGCTTTTCCTTTCGAAAATCATATGCAGATTTTGAAAAATATGATTAAGAAAAACGATCAACAGGTTAATCAAGTTGCGAAGCGCATAACAGAGCGTAGGACATGTGGTTTTATGAAAGCTATTGTAAATGAGAAGGTAGTTATTATTAAAAGTAGTGATAAAATTATTTATAACGGTATTACAATATCAGCAGCTCCTGGTAATAGTTGTTTTCAAACTAGTTTAGGTTACATTGTACAAGTCAAGAAAATTGTATTTTGCATTGAGCCTGCATTGTCCATGTTAGTTTGTAGTATTTTAGAAAAGGCAAATCTTCCAGGTTATGTTTGTGATAGTGATAAACTAGGAATTCATGTAGTTAAGTTAGAAAGTACCGAAAATGTGAACTTACATTTAAGTGATTTGTATTGCAAGTGTGTTTTACTACCTATGGATGATGTTCATGTCTGTATACCATTTACAAAGCCTATTGAATAAATTTGTTTGTTTCACATGACATAGATAGTTCAAAGCAGTTTAATTTGTAGTTATATAAGTAAATTGCATCTTTTTAGGCTGCAGTAAACCGGTTAATTATGTTTCGTATCATGTCTGGCTTATGCAAAGCCCATGCTTTTTACACAAAAAAGAATGCTGGCTGATGTAAGGACCATGCATTTGATGTACGACACGTTAGGCTGATGTTTGGCCCAGTGGCCAAAAAGGTCTATGGGCCGGTGATCATGAAATGCGTGGTCCAAGTATTAGCCGGACAACTTGGCAGACTGGGTTAATTGTAAAAAGTCTAAACTTGGTATATGTCACTCTAATTGGGATTTGTGTAAAAGTGAAAGGGTTGTTCCATGTTGGGTTTCCTTGTTTAATTAAAATTTTAGAAGCTCAGGTGAAAGTAGAACGATTGGAGATAATTAAATTGTTTATATATTGTATTGTAACAAAATTGAAGATCAGGTAGATAAGTTTTATTTCCAAACTTAATGTTTAAATGACGTGGAATTGTTTAAAAAATTATTTCGATCCACAATGTGAAAGTACCAGTATTTTATAAAGAATTTTAATTGTCACATTATTTGGTGAAATTTACCACCTTGAGTTTAAAAGAAAGTACATCCATTAACTAGTCCTCGACTTAAAACCAAGAAATATTGTTCTTTGTAAGCAAAATCTAACCAGCACAGGTGCTCTCTCCCTGTCAACTGCATGGAAAGGTCCCATATAAATTTTAACGCACGGTATTGATTTTAAATACCTTCTTAAACCCATTTCTGTTTATCCGACACTTTCTTAAAGAATTAATGAAACGCTGCGAATACAACATACCACTACTAGCTATATCTAAAACCATACAGCAAAACCAAACAAGTAGCAGCATAAACACGACTGAAAAAACAATAATAATCTAGGCAGTTCCTCATTAAAAGTGATTGTTGTATATAAACAAGATATTATTATAAACTCCCAATGGTTTGAATAAATGGTAAAATGGGTTGTGCAAAAGCATTTAGAATTGCTGTAAATACTTTGATTTTTTAAACTTCAAAAGTTTCCATACAGCGCCTCAAGCTTATGAGTAGATGACATTTTACTTTTGGTTCTCGAAGCAGTGATTGGAGTACGCATTCCAGGTTTGAATTGCTGCCCCAAGAACAACGCCGTGGAGTCCCCACACAATAAATATTGCCCAAAATTAAACTGCACTCAAATAAATATGAAACGAGTTGAAAAATGATACTCGAGCAGGTGTCTGGCCATAAATAACCAAGGTACTGGAAGAAAATTGGTGACATGGAAGAGAAATGTAACAAGAGAGCAAACTGGTGTTATGACAAGTAATCCTAATATTACAAAAATGGTACAACAATATTCCACAGATAATCGATTAGTTGCAGTAGGTTTATGTAGAACTTTCATTTTTCCATTTGATTTAAACAATTAAATATTTGACAAGTGGCTCGATTCAATGACAAATTAACCACTACCATACCGTTCCTGCCCAATGAAGTGTTCCAAAAATGGTGTTGAGCAACCGAAAGGATAGAGGTTCATTTCCACACAAAATTACGACAAAGAAGCGAATAGTTGAGAGAAGATAAATGATGTACATAATGATCATACAAACCTCCATTGTTGACGGTACGAAGTGCTTTCAATTAGGCTTATTTTGTTTCGTTTTCTCGTCCCAGTAATGGGACAAAAGTCTAAAACATTGACCAATTCTAACAAAAATTTCATAAGATCTATGGTTATTTGAAGAACCATCGTGATGGAAATGATATTTGAGTATTTCCAATAATCTTTTCTTCAGAAAATCCATTTCTTTTTCGTTGCCTGAAACAGGTACTTGTTGTTTACGTTTTAAAATAATATTAAAATTTCCGAATTTATTAATTGCTTTTTGTCCCTCCTTCCCTCTTCCAACCATATTAAAAGCACACGAATCTGTATTAAATTAAATTAAAAACAAGAATGGTTGGAACCAATATAAGCTTACCGACTTGGCCTTGCCATATTTAATTAACAAAATCAAAAAAATATGTTAAGATTTAATTTCAAAATTTATTAAATAGTTATAATTTCCCGAGCCACTTTTCAATAGATGCTGAATGTAGATTAAAGTAAAAGGGAATCAATGTAAAAAAATGTTCAGTTTTATGTCTGTCAAAACGAGAGGTTGAAAGTTTATTTTATTAACAGTTTATTGCTTATCAAAAGTGCCACAATTAAAGGAATTAATAAATAATAAATGTTTCGTTGCTCTATTCCACAGTTCAGAACAATAGCTTTCAATCATTTTTATCCACAAGCGATGCACATCAATATACTTAATTCGAAATGAAGTAAGGAATTAAAATACTTATGTGTTTTTATGAAGTTTCAATTCACAATAGACACCGTAAACCGTTAATGGAACAACTAATTTTTGGAGTTTAAGAACTACTATATCATTTAAATTTTATGCTGTATCTCAATTTTTTGTTTTTGTAAACGTTAAATTGTTTTCAAACATAAAATTTACTCTGAAGTAACCTCTCAATTATCCCGGGTTATCGTCAACTGGTATGGAGCAATATGAAATGTTCACCATGTTAAAGCTTAATATTTGTTAGCTCGGATTTTTATTTAGGACTATCTTCCAGTGAATGCAATTACAGTGACAGTTTCAACAATAGTACGACCCACATATCTAAGCCTTGGAGTGATTAGTTTAGCAGGTTTCGGTTTGGTTTTATCCGGTTCGTGGTTTTGGAATTGACTTGACAATGCCTATACGAGACACCACAAGAGTTTTCACCAGAGACACATTTGACCGATACTTCCCACTAAAATATCTACAATGTTAAGTGTTTTTCTCAAACAAAATGAACTCTTTTATTGTTTTCACTTACGATATTATGGATTCTTCATTTACATCAAACTAAAGCACACTGCTCTGACTTAAATACAAGTAAAATAGTTCTCTGTAGGCAAAACTTTAAAAGGCGGAGCTCTATCCGTTTCTACAACATGAAAAACCAGTGTGTATCTTAAGAGATGGTAACGATCTAATGTATCGTCTGTTATGCACCATTCTATGTAGCTGCCATTTTTTAATAAACTAATAAATTCTTTGGATGTAAGAACTCCTGCTGGCACATCTAACGCAACAAAACAAAGACAAATAACGATACCATTAATAATATTGTAAAAAATATAGCATACCGTGAATTTTCATCTGACATGATTGCTGAACAAGGCAATAATTAAGGTTGGTCTCAAATTTGAATAGCCGGCAGTAAAAAACTTGGGAGAAATCATTGAGAACTGTTAAATATTTGACATTGCGATCAAAGTGAAATGAGTTTCCCACTGGGTTGGCTGAGGGTTAGCTTCGGGAAGTGTAGCAGCAATTTTAAAACTGAAGCTATCATTCACACTTAGAATCGATGCCAAGTAGTATAATCTGAAATCCCAGCCGATGGCTATAATTTGTGTAAGAAAAATATTGAAACAAATATGAAATCATAAGAAAGGCAGAATTTTGACAGGAATTCGGATAGACAGTTCACTGTAAACCGGAAAAGAACTGCAGACAAGGGAAGAAAACCACAGACGAAAGAAAACACTGATATAAGCTATGCACACGTCAAGGCGGTGCCTGAACAACATATTTTCTACAGATTTGAGAGTAGATTTTTTTGGTAGCAGTGCCCGTCCTAGCGGTGGTCCGGGCCTGTCGCACTTTTTGAATATCCGCTTTTATGTAAAGAAAATGTGTCATTTGCGCAAAGGGTGACAAAAATAGAACAAATATTGAAATTAAGAATATGTTCCTAATATTTTGTATTCATCGGTAAACGTTTTACTGTTCTAAAGGGCGCGTACAAAATCTTTCAAAAATATCCCCACAACGTAGAATTTCTGTTTAGAAATAAGTAATCTCCCTTAATTTTCGACCTGGTGGTACGGCCTATTCCAGCGGTACGCCTGTCGCAGCCGCGACACCACTGCCCACAGGACGGGCCCTGTTTTGCGTAGACGGAAAACATACCTCCTAAAAAATCAATTAATGTTGGCATTATTGATTACGAATTACAGAGTTTGTAAAACGATATAAACAAATTACCTTTTGTAGTCATATGTTTTTGGAATCGTTGGGTGCAATCTAAAAAGCTGACATTGCTAGAAAATCCATTTTCACAAGAGAAAAATCAATAGTATTCCCGGATGAATGCGGAGCTGTTGAAATGGTGTCTACAAGGAATGAGAGAGAGATTCTTCACCCTTTATAATCACATACAGAAAGCGTAGACTTGTTAAAAAACAAATTAGAAACAAACTCACATATCAATTATTCCATTGTCGCCGCCAACACGGGTTGTATCTTAGCTTTGAGCTTATCTCCTATTTCGCACCAGTATTGTTGGTAAAATTCGGCTGTCCCAACTTTAAAAAATTTATACGTCTATACTGCTTAGCAAGACCATGCTTAAAGTATGATGTAAATTTTAAAATATATCTAAAAGAGAATATATTGACGCAGCGTTAGATGGAAAGAAACAAGTGAACTATTTAATTCGAATTTTACAGAAGTTTACGCAATTTTAAATATGCTACTTTGTTGTATTCATGCTTACCAATGTTTCTCTCAAAATACACAAACCGTCTATATTTACGTTGTCGTCTGCTTTATCGAATGAGTGATTGACGCCTCCTGTTTTTGTTATGTGAATTTAAGAATTAATTATTTGTTCTCAGAACTTGAATTGACGTCTTATGGTGATAACATTTTCAGTCGGATTTCCCACTGAATC
>LJIJ01000757.1:0-76755 GCA_001718145.1 Orchesella cincta | reverse complement strand
ATTTATTTCTTTAGCATCATTCCTTCAAATCCTTTAACATTTACTCCAGCATTTAATATTATGGCCTTGGCTCATACTTATACAACCAAACCAAAGTAAAGCTAGTCTCTCCAGTTATTCCCTACATTTCACACAAGGAGCACAGAAAAAGAAAGCTTTGCTATACTTTTACTTCCTTAATATCTCACCACCACCAAACCAGTTACCAGTTTAATGCCCAGCAAAACGCTTTTGGCTCTGCTGATACTGATACGCTCTCTAGCACCGCCATACCACACACTACTTGTATTTCACTTAAAACTCTCTGAGAAGTAGAAAAGAAAGAGTATTAAAAGTGCAGACTAGTAATTTATGTATAAAGGAGTAACATGGAAAATCATGCATGCATGTAGATAAATGTATGTATATGGCTCTCTGAAACGCTTGAATATAATGATATAAATGCATGCATGAGTTCTCAGCAATTATTGTTAGAGAGAGAACATATAATGCCGATTTACACTTTTGAAACTCTGTAAATGCCGAAAGAGCGAAATGAGAGCTTAAGTTTGCTTAAATAGCCGAATATTTATAGAGGAAATTATTCCTCTCCACTCAACTAAGTCTCTTTTTCCTTTTGCGTTTTTCATTCGGCTTCTTTTCCTTGGAAAATTTTACTCCCAGAGAGTCGCATCCCATACATTCCCATTTTTAATCCATCCATTTAACTCAGTGACCAGAAAAGCAGTGGAGAATAGAAGGGTTATGGAGAATAAATAGCTGGGAAAAATAGTTGTTACTTTTCACTCAATCTTTCACAAGCTTGACTTAAATGAGATGAGAATATGTACTGGGCTCACACAAGCAGTATCTCGCTTTCCAACTATGTCGCAGAATTACCTTTGTTTACGAGATGATGATGATGATGATGAGGATGGCTCAAGGTTCATTATGCCCAGTAAAATGGAAGGCTTAGTAAGTGTTGTTTTTGGCATATGATGGTAAAGGATACATACTTACTACTACACCCTGAAATTACGAAATAAAATCATCCCCCAACACTTCAGACCGAGGGGCAAATAGAAACATTCGGATTAGTTGATGTTTCAAAAATTCAAGGATAAATAGGAATATCTATTTTTTAAGATGATTGACGGCACTGCCAGTTATCAGTATATTTGCTTCAAATACTATCTATGCAAATTGTTTTTAATTTTAAATAAATATTAGTAGAGTACGTTAAAGTCTTACAAAGCCAAACTAAATTTTTGTCACTGTTGGATTTAGTTAAATAGGCAAATCACATTTGTACTTTTTGAAAAAAAAACAAGAAGGTTCAACTGCACTACCATGCACAACTTCGATTGTTATATACACGTGTAAAAATATACCTATAATATGCAGGCGTGTGAAACAAGTGTGTGAATTGCTTTGTCTTTGTCTATTGATCGTAAAAGAGAAAAGAGCAATGAATCATAAACACACTCTCGTCGTTCTCCTCCTCAGCACACACAGACAGCTGCAAAATTTAATTCAAGGTCAAAATCAATGAGCGTGAAGCCTTAGAGACTGTGATTGTCATTAACAAAACACTTTTTTCTTCTTTCGAGGCACTGACTTATTGCGTATATCCTCCATATATGTGAATGTAGAGAGGGGGGATGAATGCTGAATGCTCATCAACTTAAATGATTAGTCAAATTTTTAGCAGTGTTGTTTTGTTGACACTCCATACAAGGATGCATGCTTATAATGAACGCAACTTTATCCGTTTCCTTCAAATCAAGATCAAAGACTGCTAAACACTTGGTCAGTTTGGAACAAAGAAAAATGTTGCAGTGCATGGATGTTTCATTTTCATTTCGTGTTTGTTATGTTATGCCTCAGTAACTTATAGTTTCGATTTCCTTTCAGGTTATCTTGACATCTACTTTTGAAATAATCTCCGTGGGCGTTGCAAGCCCGAGTTGAACACAATGCTTATGCAACCAGTTAATCATTGTTTTGGAACGATCCAATGTACGATTGACATTTGGTTGACATATTGTGCTCTTTGCTGTCAATCATGATTATAAATATCTTTGTTTTGGGTGAACTTGATCCAGAATTCCCAATTTAATGAAAACTAAAATGCATTTGAAAATCAGCTCGGAATCAATCTCGCAATAAAAATGCTGCACTTTTATGAATGTATTGTAAAATTTTCAAGCTTGCAAACAGCGGAAGAGGGCTAAAACTTGATGTAAATTTCAGGTAAATGCCAGACTTCCTTTATTTATTTAGTTGTATATATAAGAAGCAGTTTGTTGCTAAAAGTTTATCATTTCAACTTTATCAAAGCAATAAGGAAGAGTTATTCCAGCATAAACATTATTTGTCTACACAGAACATACACATTCCTTCAGTTTCATCACAAGATGCCAGCTCACGGAATCAAGATTGTGTTGATAGCTGCGGTTTTTGCTGGAGCTTGGATTCTCGTTCTGTCAGAAGCAACAACCAAGCAGACGGAAGCAGCTCAAGAGAAGCTGGAAGGGGCTGAGGGTAGACTTTACGGCTATGGCGGATATGGTAAGAAATCCGGTGGAAATCCTTTCCTACCCGGGGGTTGAACAAAAACCGTATAACTTGATACAAATCTCACTCTTGGAATATTTGTGTGTACACAACAGGTGGATTTGGAGGCGGTCTGGGTGGCTTATACGGCGGCTACGGTTCGAAACTTTCGAATTCTTTATATGTATAATCTTGTTTAAATTTATATTTTGAACTAACTTTCGTTAATACTAGGCGGATATGGAGGTGGGTGGGGGGTTTCGGGGAGGCTATGGCGGTTATGGTTCGTTTTTAAACATTTCAGAACATAATCCAGTTCGTTAACATAATTAACCGTTTTAAAATTGGTTATATTGTGGTTACAGGTGGTGGATATGGTGGGGGGATTTGGTCGAGGCTTTTATGGTTAAAATGCTCTTAACATAACTACAAATTGGTAGATTCATCAGAGAAACAAAATTTAAAATTCGAGTAAATTATATATTTTCAAATAATAAAAGATTCTTAACAAATTTGAATCCATATGTACTTTACAATTGCATTTTATTATAAAATGGCTAAAGCTTAGGCCGTGAATCAGTGAAGTATCTTGAAATGCCCATTTGAAAAGGGATTTGATACGTCTTCCCATGTTCACAAATCTTCATTGAAATAAAAATTCTCCTCTTTGATCCCAACGTCTTTTTGTATTCAACTGGGACAAACTCATTCTTCACATTGGATTGGAAAATGTCATTGACAAAAATGAATGACGAGACTCATCATCAGAGGATCTTCTTTAGAAAACACAAGTGCACGAAAATATTCATTGAAAATATCTGCTACTGTTATTTCATTCTTTGTATTGAGAATAATATACAATAAAATAAAAAAGAGCATGAGGAGGATTCATGACAAAGTTGATTCTTAATTGGCTAAATCCTTAAAAAGTCAATGGTCTTTTGATCTGTGATTCCTAAAGGAGATCACTTCGTTTCCTTCAGATTACCTTTGAGCAAGTAAGAGAGGACAAGTCACTGTGCGGTATTATATTATGCTAAACGTCTCTACTTTTCAGCCCCATTCACATTATCCAGCTTTTCAATCTCTTTGAATCGTAAGCGGATTGAGCTTTTTTCTATCGTATCGTATCAGTCGTTGTACGTGTGTACAAAAAGGGTTTCAGCCTCTCTTTTCTTGTCATCCTCCTTCTCATGCAAAAAGCTGGTAAGTGGCCGAGTATAAAAGAGGGATGAGAGCTTTGCAAAGAACTTGAACACGCTGGCGTTATGGCTTTTTAACCCTATTCATTCAAGACGATTATTGGGGGCTACCTTGAATTGATATGAGTAATTTATGCAGAAATACACACACGAAACTTCAAAGAAAAATTAAGACTCTTCAGCAGCCACCTTATATAAAATTCATTTGAAAAATGTGCGAGTAAATTCCAATCATCGTATGTATCGTAAACGGGATGGAGGTGGTGTAGAATTCGATTTACATTCTTCTTCTTCTTCGTCTGCCTTAGCACCCTGTCTAGTTCAAAGCTTTTTGGAATTTATCCCAAAGTGTCCGACCCTGATAACATGGAGAGTACTTATTTTTATGACCCCACTTGAAACGATTCATCCCCGAATGATACCATTAAGAGCATGTTTCAATCTTTGGAAAACGGCCAAGGTTTTTCTAACCTCAAAATCTAACTCGAGGAAAACGAGGCAATAGTAATATCTAAAGACCTTTTTAATATCATGTGCATTGCGCTTCTCATACTCATGCCTTTATAGCTACTGATTACATAAGGCTTATATGAGAAGGTGTAAGCTTCAAAAATGGGCTCAAGCTCATTTATTTCTGAAAAATCGATAAGAAGCGACTCGATCATCGCATTACACTACATTCTCACTTGCTATGAAAAAATGCTTAATCGTGGAAAAATGTGGCTATAAGAAAAAAATGAAGTTGAGAAAATAGTGTAGCTCTTAATCAGAACCATTTCCCATGAAGAGTAGTGTATAGAGCATTCGCATGATTTTTTCATCCGTTTTTATGCGGAATAGCTTCGTAAATGGGACAGCAGGTTAAAGTTGATAAACTAAAATATATTAGTTTCTCCCAACAGAAAATCCCTTTTTTTGAGTAAATTATCATTCCTGGAATAAACGTAATATTTAGTAGCAGTTAAACGAGGGCATACTTAAGGAAAACGCATCTCTCCACGAATGGGAGAGAAAAAAGTTGCTGATAACAAATAGTTTATACAGAAGCTAGAGCTATATCCCACGTATTTTTTAAGCGCTGTGGAGCACAATCCCAGAAAGCAATTCAATTAGGATTTTTTCACAGCGGAAATGATGCTGACTGACTTAACTTGCCTCCCATCCATGCATGCATGTTTCTTTCTCCTCCTCTCAGTAGCAACAGCAGCCCAACAGTTTTGTTATATTATCTCTTTCCCATGAAAAAATGGGGGCATGTGGCGAAATCAGAGTCAAGAGTAAGCTGGGAAAAAATACAAAGTGTTTTATACATAATCATAATAATAATACGGTATAATGGAGGGCTGATAGTGAGATGATGATGGAAAAGGGAAAATAACACGTAGTTCTTTCTCTTCTTGGTAAAAATGGCAGCCCTTAAGAAACCCGAAAAAAAGTCAGGGGTATATATAAGCATGAAACAACTATATTATACATCATCATCATCATGGTGTTTTTCTCCAACGGATGAAGATGAACTATGAAGATGATGATATTATTTTTCACTCACTTTTTCTTATTCCCATTTTTTCTCTCTCCTTAACACGATACTCATGAATGCGTACATGTGAAGAAGGTGGTGGGAGAGAGAAGAGGAAGAATTGTGAAAAGAAGGAAATTCTTAAGCGATATATTATAGAAAACGGTGCCATCCCCGTCATTTACAATTTCCTTGCTTACAGTTTAGCTGGCTCAGGGGAAACTTATGTATGAGTTAAGTTGGACTGGCTTCGGATTGCATTTGCTTGTAATAATAAGCCTCGTAATATTATAACAATATATCAACAAGGAATAATGCGGAAATGTACTAGATGCTATAAAGAAAGGCATATATCCGAGTAGAGTAGAAGCTAGAGGTAAGAAAAAAGTGTGAAGTAGATAGAACAGAATTTTTTTCATATATTTCCATTGAAGCAATAATTTTTGGTCCGATTTGACTTTATCTTGAGCACGGCGGCTCCAAACCAAGAGTTTAGCCGGTTTTTTCTTCTTCTCCTTCGTCTTTTACTTCACCCGGCAGAAAAAAGCCCAGAAGAGATAGTAATATTAATGCCATGATGTAGTATAATATGTTACATGATGATGAGGTAGAAAGTAAATACACTGAATTCATGTTACTCATGATGATGATGATGATGAACTAAACTCTACCAAAGAATTATGTACTCTGCTGCTATACACTATATCATCATCATATCTTCCTGTTATAATTTTTTGGAAGAAAGTTGAACTCTGAGATTTTTTCTTCGCCTTTAGTTTTCATACCAGAGGGAGAAGTGGATCTCAAATTTTGACTCGCTACGAGATACGCTTGCTGGAGCATGAAAGAAACGTGGAAAGCCGGTGGTGGTGTTAGTCCTCGTGTAACAAGAAGAAGAAGGGTGTAAAGAAAAGAAGACTGCAAATTTTTTTTCAGGACCTAGCTTGAAAATGTTGGGCTATAAGAGAATTACTGTAACACAAACTTATTGTCATTATTATTAAGCAGCATAAGTAACCAAAAACCAAAGCTGAGAAAGCAAGTTATACTTGCTCCAGCTCACTTTCTTTTGGAACAAGTCTTCTGGACAATTTTTTTTTGCTGGAGATTTTTTCCGTATTGGGTGCTCCAATGAAAAACATTGCAGTAGCAGCACAACCTCTTCTTGAAGAATATATATAAGAATGGTTGCAATATGAAAACAAAAAAATGCCAGCGGTATATGAGAAGCTGGATGGAGCAGTAGCAGCAGCAGAGAGAATAAGAAGTGACTAAAGTAGTTTGGTTGTCTGCTATCTTAATAAGATTCATGAAGAGCGTGTCATATTTTATACAGATAAGTCTTTGTAAAGCGTTTTCCCCTTCGAAAAAAAGTTGCGAGTCATAATTCTGTCATTTCAACTACTTCTTCTATTTCTAGCACCCGGATCACATCTCAAAAAACCACGCTTTAATATAATAACAGGGTATAAACCATGTATATCTAGTTTTGTATAGCGAAACGCGAAACTGCTCTTCTTCTACTATGTAAAGTTCATCTAACCAAACCAAGTGAGTTGAGTATATCAAAAGGAAAGAGCAATAAAGTTATATGTATCACCACCACCGCAACCGCATTTCTATTATATGTAAGTTCAAGAGCTGCCCAAATCTCAAAAAAAGGATTAGACAATCTATATATAATGAAATATTACACTCTTTTCTCCATTCTTTTTCCCTAGTCATTTTTCTCACTGGAAACAATCTGGGTACTGAGCGAACTGCATTCAGCCCAAACCACTGCACTGTTATAGCCCCTACTTACCGCATATTAAGACTGTAGCAAAATTATCGTTGCCGAAAAAGTTTCCTCTATATCATCATGTGTGGGCATTTGAGAAAGCACTGGAAAAAATTCTCATATTATCTTTATGAATGGTGTGTGGCGCAACCAACGCATCACATATGATTTCTTGCTCTGCCTCACCCAGACTATCACAATAATAATCTTAATCATCATCTTGATCATCATGGCTTGGCTTTGTAGAATGCTACTACGCTGCTCTTCAGAAGAAAATGTGGTGGAGTTGGAACAGATATCTTTGGACCTCTTTTTAATGTACCAATTTTTTCTCCTCTTACTATCTCTCTTCATTCTCTCCTATTATATCATTTCATGCCGGATCATTTCCCATCGTATCCTTATTAAGTCACCGCGGATGAAATTACGGCCAAGAGTACGTATCTCCTTGACTCAACTCAAGAGATATGAGTGGATGGGATGGTCTCAACTTTCCCTGTTTTTATATTAAAAAGATATTCTTTTCCTTGAGAATGCTGTTGCTTCATCTACAATTACATTACAAGGACTTTCACAGTCTATATTTCTCTGCTAAATGTGGGGAATTCAGCCAGAAGGGAAAAGGAGCTGGAGAAAAAAAGTTTATTCCAGTTTTTTCTTATTTTTAGCTCAGTTTTGATTTAAATGTAACGTTTTATTCATATCTTCTTTCATAATATTATTCCGGCTTTTTCTTCTTCCAAACAAGAAGCAAACATTAAACTGAATCTACTCCTCCCTTTTTCTTAATTTCTGCATCCCTTTTAATGTTCTTTTTTTAGGAATAACGTACGATTTTAGAAACGCATTGGCACGTACCTAAACTAAGAAAAAAGAAGTATTATCTGGCTTTTACATCTTCATTAGTATTATGAATTTTAACTTTTTAATTCTCTCTCCTCTTACACCAGAGGAGTCTCTGAGGATTCTCGATTTTATTTATTGCTTTGGAGGGAGTAAAGCGTAATAAAAAGGTAGTAGTACTCTCCACATACTACACTTTGGGTGTCGCAACACTTGCATTTAGCAGGGAATGAGCCGAGCGAGCGGAAAAGATCCCTAAATTTTTTGCATTATCTTCGTTTTTTTTCAAGCAATCTAATGGCTTTTCTGCTCATTACACCCTTGCTATATGAGATGAGAACTTGAGAACAACTTATAAAGTACGAGCCACACGAGCGTTTGCACTGTAGCCTCAATTTTTTTTTGAGATTCTCAGAAGACTGTTTGCTCAGAAAATGAAAAATATTTCGTAGCACCATTATCTTTTTTTGTGGGAATGCTCATCGTAATAGTGCCAGGGAGAGGTGGCAAAGGGGAGGAAAAAGAAAGAAAGAGTGAAAAAATTAAAAGTGTGCTCAATTTAATACGTCCTCTAGCATTATTATTAATATCTTGTGCATTTTAAGGGATCTGATGAGACAATGGGATGTTAAAGTGCGTTTTAATGGGCTTATGATTAGAGATGAGCTGATAATACTGACTTTGTAATGGGCCCAAGAAAAATGAGACTCGTCCTTTTTATTACGACTTGCTTCTTCACTACACAAAAATGCAAATTTGAGATTTTTTATAGATTTCGCCCTAACTATTAATGTCATCTCATTCATGAAAGCAACTTCTCAGAAGCATTTATGCATATTTACGACTTGTGACAAACATCATTTTTGAAATTCTCATATCTGCCTGGATATCTTCTTTTAAAACAAAATGAGTTACCGAGTAAATTTTGTAATCAGTGCATTGACTTTGCCGATTTCAATGCAAGCTGCATTCGAACAAGATTCGATTATCTAATCAATTTGCTTGTGTTCACGTTTGTTTAGGTAGAACAAAGAGTTCGTTACTGATTATTTATGGCTCAGCTCGAGTTATCCATGAGGCTACAAAAAAATCTAAAACCATTTTGAATATTAAACATTTCCAATGAATAGACCAGCTAAGGAGTTGCTTCTATAGCCACAGGTACTTCTGTCTCTCTTTCTTTAATCCTCTGAAAGGCTAAATTATTTTGAGGGTTTTATTATTTCAAACAATCACACATTTCATACTGCTTTGCTACTCTGAACAAGCTGAAAGTAAAACTCATGCACGCTGCAAGTAATGCAAACTGCAACGGTAATAATATGACCATGCCAATGTTGCTGCTGCCCAAACGAAAACGAAAGTGAAACGTGAAGGAAGATGATGATGAGAAATGATGAATGAGATGTGCAAATGATAAAAGCCAAGTACATCTTATATAATGATATGCATATAAATATATAGGAGCATCTTTTCCTTCATTCTAATTGCATCAGTAGAGCAGAGTACAACAAACAGGACAGGGTGCTGTTGATGCGAATTGGTTTGGAGGTAGTAGCAAAAAATATAGGTAACTGACTTGGCTCCGTGTGTAATATGAATATGACTATTTCTATTACACAGTGATGGATGTCATCCATTTATGACACAGACACGATGAAGGGAATGCCTCAGTCACTCAACAAACTGTCTTATATATTGCTTTGAGGGTGGTTTGCTGGTGGCTAAAAAAGATAGGGTTAAGGTAGTAGTAGACGATATACAATACCGGTCTTAAATCCAAGCTTTAGCATAACATGCGTATGCTCAATGATGATGATGAGAGGACAAGTTATGATTAAGTATTTAGCAATGTACATCATCATAACAGAATATGTGTGTCATGTCATGATGTTGTTAAATAATCGTTATATCACTTATTATTTTCATATTATCACAGGGATGATTTGAAGGGAATAGTTTCGAACAATATGTCTGTAGCGAAGGACAAACCATGAACAACGCAATGCTTTATAAGCGGGCGAAAGGTTGTAAAATCCAAGCATTTTCAACACAACTGTGCGTCTACCATCAGACTTTAAAAGAACTGTGTCAGTTGTGCAAAAAAGGGCAGGTATATAGTCATAAAACTTCATTCCCGAAAGCCCCAGCGCTTTCGATTTCTTTAAAACAAAAGTTGCGTTCATCCGTATTTACTCTAGTCTTGAGCTTGTGTTTTAAAGTGACGGGAAAAAGGAACTTGATTTCAAAATGAACCGAATAGCAGTGAGTTGGAAACAAGAACACATAGAAAAAAATATTGCATTAATTTAATCATGTGAAAAGCTTGACCTCAATGAATGTTCTTTGTAAATTCGATTTCGTCGTAGATTTTTTTGTTGGTGGTGGACAGCGCCCTTCTCATTGCAGGGGCTCCACAGGGTGGCTACTCTTACAGTCCTGCTAGCTCCTCATCTAGTAGTGGACAAGGAAGCTGCTGTAATAACCAGGACGAACTTGCCGGAGCTGGGGCCAGCTTTGGACAGTCTTATGCCAGCAGACCAGGATCATTCGGGGCTTCTGGAGGTGGTTCCGGGGGCAACTTGAATGTGGAATGCAAACGTCAAGAGGTTTCTCCAGGGCGGTTCCGTTTCGTCTGCGAGGGAGTCAACCCCGATGCCATCTCACTCCGCTCCGAGCACATTCTCTGGCTTCAAAGCAATGGAGGACAACAACAAATTCTTGATATTGAAGTACCCAACTACAAGATTGAAGAGCTCATTAAGGCTGGATTCAAAGCGGCTCCTGGCCAAGGACCCAAGATTAATGTATTGCTCAAGAAGCCCGAACAATCCTACGATGCTCAAGTCGATGTGCCACCATCAACTGCTGGAGAACCTAGTGTCAGCTTGCAATACGAGCCTGTTGACAAGACCGTTGTTCACTTCCCCAACGATAAGCCATACTCACCGCTCAGTGGACCCATTCTTCCACCACTTCAGGAGCGAGGTGGCAGACCCCAGAGACAAACTCAGAAGCAGTTCTCAAAGCCAAGATTCCAGCCAGCCCTCGCTCCCCCACAACAGCAACAACAATATCAACAGCAACATCAGCAACAACAGTAATTGCGAGTCTGAACTAATTAAAAAACTGTTTCAAGTCCATCCGTTTTTTATAGGCAGTTCACTGATGATAATAATGACTGGTCAGTTCCTAACCATTTTGTTTGGATTTCATATAAAAATGGATAGCAACATGATATAAACGATTTTTTATATATATTTAACTACATATTTAACACATATTTAGCGATAATGATGATTCTTCTGGAATTAAAAAAATTATATACCGTAATGGAATCTTTTTTATAGTGCTCAATCAAATTGTTATGCATTATTTAGTCTCAAACTAATGAAAGAAAAAGTTGTATGTTCAAGACAAAACTTTTAAATCAAAGACAAGCCCATATTTGTACTTGTAGAGAACATGTGTGAAAAGTTCAGTTCAGCAGAGTTGTGTACCGTACCTTAATAATAATGATAATAAAACATGCAAATTATGTAAGTATTGGGGCCACACACGTTGTGGTTGTGATGTTGCCGAGATTTTCTTTCCGCTGACATACAAAACACATTTTTCATACGCACCATTTTATAAGCCAACGATAACGCTAATACCTGTGCGCATATTGACAAGTTGCATAATTAAAAATAGCATGAAAGACGATTGTCTGCTGCATTCTTTCAAAGGGTTGACCATCATCGTGCATTCATGTCATAAAAGTTAACAAAGTCCAAGCCAAGTTTGAAGCTGGGCTGAAATGATCCTCCTGAATTACCATAATGATATGTAGGTATGCTAAGTTGGTGAAATTCATTGTAAACAAGTGCGCATAATGGTGTTGCGTAATTATTTTTAGAAAGCTGGCACATTGTATCCGATTGTTAGGAACAATATGCATTCCCAACATGAACAATATGAGATATTCGTACTTTAAACACCGAAGAGGATAGGCACACACCGCTATACAAATATATATTTACATGTTACTGGCCTGGTGTCAGAAATACTTGGTTGGAGGAGATTATAGTTTAAAAACGAAAATAGTAATTACATGCTACCTGCCGTTATCACTTACTCCGTCACTGTTCTAGTAATAATGAGTCTCCCAACTCCCAAATTTCTTACGGACTATCAGCAATTTGCTAGTTGCGAGTTTAAGAGTTGCATAACAAAACAAAAAATGATTTATGGTTGACAAGATGAGAGAAGGCAAAAAATCGGTAAACGTTTACAGATATTTTGCATTGTGGTGCTCACGACTCTGTGATTCTTTGTGAGCATCAACGAAAAATGCAAGGCTGACAAGGGAAGTTGAAAGCTCGGTGATGTGATGGGCTGTGCTAATCTATGAAACTGTCATTGTAGAAAAAGAGATGAGTAGCAAAATAAGTTATATAATAATAATTTGATTCGCAATGCAATTTAATGTCTTTCGCTGCTCGGAAGCTACAAAATCAAAAGATATTTTATTATAAAACGGGGTATATCAAGACAGACGGACGGACAATATACGTTTTAATAAAGTGTCCTTGTCAAAGCAGCCCAAAACAATGGCGTGACTATAGTAAGTAATTGAATAAGTAGGTATTTATTTAAGAACAGAGACTCAATATTTTATAATCCTAAATTACGTTATCCACATGCGGATAATTGTATGCAAAAAATATTGGCACAAAAGTCCATATTCGTTTTCAATCGTATAAAATGCAATTGCAGTATCTACGATCATATTTGAATATGCATGTTATTGTCATCGCCTAAACATGATATGCAGCATGCGCGCTGCCAACTTTAAAATAAAACAATGGACACTGCTGAGTTGAGCATTATGCTGCTGCACTCATCATCATCATGAAATGGAAAACTGATACTAGAACCACACCAAAAAAAGTTGCAGTTATGCAAATCTAAATATCCATCTGAAGATGGGATGAGCCACTGTATAATGTGCTAATTTTTGAGGATGATATTGATGGTATGCAGTTGTGTGGGACAGTTGAATGAAAATATCAAACAACACGTGTCTCAGCGCAATAAATAAGGCATGGTTTAAAAAAAGAAGAGTCCCTTTGGCATCCTCACAACTTCGCCTCTCTGCAAACACTTTTAAATCATTATTCGTCTCGTTCTGATTAAGTTAAATAAAAGATACAGGTGTGTGTAAGTAATGTACCTATAGATGCTGTCCATAATAATTATTATAATTACAAAAGATAATACAAGTGAGTGTATTCATAAATCATTAGCTACCATGAACTGACAGTGGTGCACACACTTGAGCTGAGCTTGAGGCCCTTAAAATTCCCATTTCCTTCTCGCCTTCACTCCACTTATTGTTTCACAATCAGTTTAAAAAGTCCATCATCTTTGACAATTATTATTAAGATCGGGAATTTCCAAAAGTTTCACTTTTATAGGTGATAAAAGTCAAGCGAGTGGTCCGTCATGCGTGCCTTTGTAAACACAGATGCTGTGACAAGTGTTGTACCTTATGGTTTTCTCGTCCGAAGGTGATCACCAGAGGATGACATTAATTACCAGAATTTATATGGGGAGACCAACTGTAAATATAATTAATATTCAATATGACCGAGTCATTAATCCTCACTAATATTCTCCCAACGCTCTTTGGTTGATGAGTGATGTCGATGTGCTGCATTCGATTAGTACGGACACGTCTTGATTGATTCTTAATTTCGAAGATACGATCGGAAACGAAGATTCATTTTGTTTGTCTCGGCAGGATTTAACGGATTGTAATCAAAGTCATCTTTCCTTTGTTTTAAAACAAGCTCCTTATTAACTTGAGATAAATCGTTGATCACTAAATTATTTGAGTATATATGCACAGGGTTGCAAATTTTCATCAAGTCGACTTGCTTTTGTTGACCAGTTTCAAAATTCAACTGCTCACTTTTGCTTTTCTGATCATAGTTTACTCATTGCCACTTAACACCCAACTTTACACGCAGCAAGTGTCAATTTTTTCATTGTAATTATCTGATCAAGTGGTTGTTACCAATGTACTTTAGCCACTCCAAGTAGCTCACTTCACAGCTCTCAACCAACCTCTTGAGTCTCATATTATGCGTTTAATGCATGCATGTGTGTATGCAAGTAAGTACTAATTGCGAGTGTACACAACTTACGCAGTGTGCTAGTATAGTACAAGTGACTATGCAAAAAATCAATGATTATGATTGTATGTAAGTCAGTCACGGACGATGTTTTTAGACATCTTTTAAACACTGAGCTACTTTCCAACCTGAAGGTATTCAATTATCAGTGAGTTCACTAAGGTTTTAGGTATATATCATCCCTTCATCTTTATCACAGTGGAGTACTTCAAGTGCATTATTAATAGATTCTTTTTAATTTGCGAATAAGGTCATTTTGACAAAAATAATTGGTTCTGACTAATCCTCCGTCTACCTTTCACTGGCCATGTAGCATAGTTTGCAAAGATAATCTTTTCAAATTAAGCCTCACGTTAAACTTTACACCTAGGTTAAAGGAAAATCCAAAAAGATGACTCCATTTAGGGAAATCCGTAAGATTTGGTAACATAAAAATTGCACCCCTGAACTTCCCTACATGGCTTTATTACGCAAGTCGCACATTTTTTCATTATCACGTTGTTATTAAAATTTAGGTGTCAAATTTCATTACAGTTGCATCTGATTAGGGATGGCGTTGATACCTTCAAGGGATTTTCGTAAGGTGTTTAATTTCGGAGGTCGTACAAATGGCGAACAAGGGTAAATCGACATAGGGTTGCAAAATATTTATATGTAATATATCAAACTATAGCCATATTTGATCTGTGAACAAGATATCAATCTGAAAAATGATTTGAGTACTGAGAATCAACTAGAAACTAATATTTCAAGCCACTTCATCATCTTTGTAGTTCATTATGATGAAACTGTAGAGGGCTTTACAAAGATCGGAGCTCATCAAAATCATCATCATCAAAAGATACTCACCCAGGATTGGTTATGAGATTGACAAGGAAAATAATACAAGAGGTCATCTCATTTATTTATTCCTTTCCATCCCGCATCATCATCACATCAAACGGTAAGGGAGTATTAGAGCAAATAAATGTTTAATTATCGTAATGTATTTGAGTGGCCACATTGACCACACAGTCATAATAAAGTGGGTTCCTACTCCATTTCATCTCTCGATTTTCCATAAAAATACTGCTTTAATTCGTATGCTTCTACGTAGAAGAGCTTCCTCTTCAAGCCACCGAAAAAAAAACTCGCATTCACTCTTGATTTGTGTGCTTTCCTGTGAAATAAATCATGATGGGAGAGAGAGAGTGAGAGGGGTCTAATGGAAATGAGATGTAGCTCTCTATTCATTTCATCATAATCATCATAATACTCCTGCTTTCACCCAAGTTATTATAATCAGCACAAAAGCGGTGATGATATAAAACACTTTTTGCAACCAGAAGAATAATCATAAGAGGCTCATGAATTTTCTCGACTACTTTTTGTATTATCTGTGAAAAACATTCATAAAGGTTGTGGAAATATTTCGGAGAAACTGATTGTGATTATCACATTTGCTTTGAATCGCAACTGGACTCGATACTTAGTCAGTTCAAATTGGGAGCGGACAGCTAATTTATATAATACTTGTTTATTATTGTCCTTCCGGATTCACAAGGTAAACTTGTTAGCAGAGCAGGGATGACGTGGTTTGGTTTGGAGAGCTATCAATTGAATTTATATAAGGTAGTCAAAGTACTTTGCATAAACATGCGATGATATTATTAATAAAGTCCACCGAGATACCAAACGAGTACAAAGCTTTCAAGGATCCAATAAAGTGGGAGCCAGCCAACCCACGGGAAATCTTCAAGGGAAACAAAATCTTTTAAAGCTGGAACCCATCACATCATTTGCTTTCCTCAGTCAAGGATCTTCCTTTAAACTTTCGATATCAAAACGAAACCCTTTAATGTGATGTGATGAAAACAAGTCCATTACAAATTTACCTTTTAGTACAAGACGGAATAGTTGATGTAGTAATGTATTTAAAATGTATTAGCATAAACTGTAGCAAGGGTTCTCCACGGGTCGTCGTGCGTATCCAGTGGTTGTTGTTATTACCTGCATAAGCATGAAGCTGAATCACAGAGCTGTACCAAAGCTCCACTCCAGCATCTTTCTCCCACTTTTCTTGCTTTCCTCGACTCAAACAGTCGTTGAGCCTCGATGCTCTCAGTCTGATTTGATGTGCAGTGTAGTATGCTAGTCGGATTCACATTTCCCCGTCAACTTCATCATGATCAAAATAAAAAACGACCTTCTGTTCTTCGAAATTAATGTAAGTTTCCAAAATTAGCTGATGGCATCAATGTATGTCAATAACAAATGGTCAAATGAAAAATATGCATTTTGTTGACGCAACATTGGTTTGAATTCCATTATAATATATTCTTTATTTCGAAAATTCATTGATTACACTCTTCTCTTAACGAAGCCTTTGGTTGAAGCTATTATTGGCAAATCGTTACTTTTACATGATAATAATTTCACATTAATGTTCATCGTCTTAAACACAATACAGAGAGCTAAGTACGCAATGACGCATAAAAGGAATGTTGTCACCAGTTTACCATTATACAATCAATCTTTCGACCGAATAAATTTATCCATATTTTCAAGGTATTAAACAAAAAATTATCTGTTGAAATTCATCTAACACACTACCTTTGGATTTAATCTTTCCATTTACGCTTGGTAGCAAGACGCAGATTTATTCACATAAATTATTTTAGTATACTCTTTGCAGTGAGCTTAAATATCATACCAAATACGAAATGTAACTTATCTTACCCTAGAAAAACACTTGAATTAAGTAGGTGTAAGGTATTGTTTATACGGAGTTATTAAAGGATTTTGCTTTAAACATATTATTATTATCATACAGTTAAATATTATACGACTGGAATGATGAGATTTAAAATGCTTCAGAATGATTATTTTGCTCATATTAATGTAGCACATTATAGCTGAAAACATGCGTTTCGTTTGGACGTGGGTAACGTTTTCTTGTCATACTATTTACAATGGAATGGAGAAAGTGGGAAAATTATGATAATTTTTTTCATGCAAGATACGAATGGAAAGGTTCATATCGATCTTCAAAACGAAACGCTTGTTTAATACAACTTGGCTCACAAGGTCATTTTCAATCGCTTGCATTTAGCACGTCGGTTCTTAAACCAGAACTGTACGTTCTTGGGTTCTAGCTTGGGAAACTTTTGTCTATACGGCATCCGGTTCAACTCGTCCGTATACTTCAAAATGAGATTGTGACTAGGATGAGTGTTCAGACTGAACCACTGTTCTAGCCTCGGAACTTCCGTCACAGGGTCAATAAAAGTTCTATTCCTTTTGCGGCGCTCATCCAAAGCCAATGAATTTTGATTAGGGTGATGAGCTCCCAGATTAAGTGGGTTCATTGCCATATCCCCCCGATTGGAATTGATAATGGAAGAAATGATATCCGCACTCGACACAGGTCTGGAAGGACAGAGCTCATCACCTCTCAACCGTGACAATGCATCACTTCCTCCAGAGCCACTTAAGCTTGAGCCAGGTCCACGTCCTCCTGGCATCATGGGCATCCCATTTTGAAATTCATGAAATAAATCCAAACCTGGAGATGGCTTACCAGGAGGAAGTATCCCTTTCCCCCTCACCATGCTCAAAGCCGACTCATAGCCCACTGGTCCAGGTCCATCGCCACCATTTGAGCCAGGAAAGTTTTGGCCAAAGTTGAAGGAATTAAAATGTCTATAAGCCATGAAAGAGGGATGCTCAAAGAAATTGGGAAATCGTCCAACCATCGACGAAGCACCAGAAAAGTCATAAGTGTGGTTTGGGGATAAACCCGGAGAGCTACGCGGAGAGATAGAGGAGGATGTGGAGTGGTTGCTTACATCATGGTGTAGCTGCTGTTGTTGCTGCTGCTGCTGATGTCGGTCTGGGGTAAGCCGAGACTCTCGGAGAAGTAAAGCATCTTTTTTATCCTCATCCCCTCCTGTAATGCTGCTGCTGCTAACCCCTTGTATTCCAACAGCAGATGAAGTTGGTGGTGGAGATGGTGATGACCTGCTTTTCTCATGCCGTAGCTGCTCGTGATCATCAATGTGATAGTCGGATCGGGTGTTCTTACCACTCAAATCTTTTGGTTCATTGTTATTGCAGCAGTCACCTGGACTCCCTGCATTCAAATTACTTCCTTCTGTGAGCTCCACATCGACACTAATGTAGTCATCATCTTGCTCTTCTTTCACCACAGTTTTCTTCATTAATTCTGAGCTACCACCACCACCACCCTCACCTTCTCTTTTTAAATCGGAATCCACTTCGGGACTCCCTGCTGCAGATCTATCCCTCCTCACTCCGCTTAACTCGGGCTAAAGATATGGAAGAGGAGGATTGTTGGGCTTCTTCCGTGTCATGATCGTGATCCAGTTGATCTTTGATGGTGGCTAAATCCTCGGAATTTCTTCCGCTGCTGCCTGAGCCATGAATAAAGTCGGGAGCCCTGTCATCGGATTCGTCTTGGTCGTGAGAGTTCTCCGGTTCTGAATCTAATGAGTGGGGAGCTCGATGATGGAGATGGTGGTGATGGGAATGATGATGTTGGGACTGCTCCCGCTCATCATCCCGAGAATCATCTCCAACGGGAGAAATGGCATGATTGTGAGCTTGATTGTGCAGATGGATGGAGGACATTTGACTTTGATGATGTTGGTGATGGTGATGAAGTGGGTGTGGGAATGCTGCGAGACCGTTGTAGCGGAGCTCGTTTCGTTTTTGGGCTGCACGAGCGTTCTTGAACCAGTAAATCACATTGTTGACGTCGAGAGGCTTGCGATCTTTGCGACAATCCAGACTATTCAGCTCTCTAACATATTGTTGGATCTAAACACCACAAAAATTATATATTTTCAATTTAAATATTAATCTCTTTAAGAGATATCAAGAAATTAATCATGAATGTGTTATATGAATCAAAAAGTAATTCAAGTGTTTTACCTGATGTCTTGAAGGATGTGGATTTTCTGCAAACCACTGTTGCAACTTTGGCAGCTCCATTTCTGGATCGAAACTCGTTCTCATTCTCGTCTTTTGCGTGGTGAGCCCATGAAACACGGGATGATTGGGATGGTCCTCATCAAAAGATGACTTATTGGTTGCACTCCCAGACTGGAGATCATGGTGATGATGGTGTAAATGCTGGTTTTGATGATGATGAGCAGCTGCTGCTGCCAGCGGCGGCGCTGCTGCGGCTGCTGCACCAGAAGATAAACTACTTCCTCCATTCGCCCCATTGACTAAATGACCATGCTGATGAGAAGAGAGTGGTGATGATAAGCCCCCATTTTCTCGCGAAGAGCTAGATGAGCCCCCACCATGCTGATGACCAGAATGATTTAGTGCAGCAAGATGATGATGGGGATGTTGAGAGCCAGGTTGCTGCTGATTTTGAGTGGAATGAAGTTGCTGCTGTTGCAGTGATTCGAGGCTTCCAAGACGTTGCTGGAAGTGGGTAGCATACCATTGATCAAATCGACGCTTGACGTCCTCAGCCAAGTTTTGTGGCCATTGGCCCTTCATCAACTGACTCAATGTGACCTGGGAACACAAAAAAATCATAAAAATATATTTAAAATAAAATGAAACTAAATGCATCTTATACAAATATAAATGCCAAAACGCAACTATAAGCATGATGGACGGAATTACAGAATAAAAATCGCCGAAAGAATTTATTTTAAATCCATGAAATGAATTTAGGAAATGAGAAAAGCATCTCGTCAAGTGCTCTACATGCCGATGATGGCCCCGAAATAAAATCCTTTTGTGTAAAGCGAGATCAAGCCAGAAAAGCTGAGTGCTTAAACTTTACTTCTATTTAAGCTACATATATTTCCCCCTTTTTTCAAAATTATTATGTTCCTATAAAACTTGAAAGGGGTATATACGCTATATCATCCGACTTCCAATTCCAACTTATTTTTTTCGAGAGTATTACTTTCAGTCAGAATGGAAGGTCGTGATTGCGACATTTCATGTAACAAAGACGAGTGGAAAGACCAAAGAAAAAATCCTTTGTTAAACATGACTGACTTCATCTTACTATTACTACAGTTGTTCACGATCTCTACTAGTCGTTACTGCAGTTTCATCTTACAGGAAGCTAAGCACATTATTACTGGGCATTATATATACTAAATGAAATTACGCTTATGTTGTAATGCCAGGAATTTGTAGCAATTTTCTGATAAAAGCAAGAGGTTAAGTAAATAGTAACGGTAGTTGAACTGTCCTTATTCTTTCTCATAAACTAAATTATATTAGCAGTCGGAATCTCATCATCCAGTGATGCATAATATGAAGATGTTACGTGAGTGTAATATGTCATGTACTCCATTAGCGGCTTGTACATCTTCTCATCAAATCTTGTTCATTGAGAAGTATATTATACAACGTTACTAAATGTCGACATTTACCTTAAAACAGAATTAAAATTAAAACAGAATGAATTGAGTTTGAGCTCACTCACTTCCTCTATCTTTTGATCATTCCCCAAAAAAACTCCACACGAGTTAGACGGAGACAAAGGGTTAGGAACTTGTAAGAGATCAGGAAATTGAACAAAAGGGAGAAAAGTTCTTTTTTGAGTTTTTAAATAAAAAAGAGATTAAACTTGCTTTCATCCCTGCTTCCTCCTTTTCTCATCCTCTCTCTCCTTTTGCTAAGCATGAACATAAGTTGAGCTTTAGGCAACTTCTCTTCTCTCCAAGCTAACCAATAACATGATGAGAAAGCTTCCTTGTTCCAGGATATATAAATGAGTGAGTTGGGAACGGAAAGATTTCAACTGTTTTTCATAAAAACCCACTTGGAATCAGAATCACAAGAAAGAATACGCTAAAGTGGTATTTGGTTCATTGAACAAAAGATTTATTAAAGTTTTTACTCTTATATCATCATCACATCACTGTTACAACTTGTATACAAGCTCAAGCTTGGCTACTCTCAAGCTTGCACACAAATCATTTCATTATCATTTGATACATTTTAAAGAGACAGTTGATTTCCTATGAGAAACTTTCTAGACCTTTCTTCTCTCTCTCTATCCGTTAGCTTTGTTGTAAATGTTGTAATTTAATTCCTCATCACAGCACCAAGAATTGAATCAGACAATGATACAACCCGGTTCAAAGGATGAATACAGTTTATTATCTGATGTGCAAATACGAAGGGGCACAAACAAATCAACATCATAACACTCTTCCTTCACCTATATGCTCAATTTTTTGTTCTGAATTATTCTGGATGACGATCTACAAAAATGATTCTAACACCTTGCAGAGCTTCCCAATAACGGATTTGTCCGTTTCACATGATGAAAAACGAGCCCTGTGTTTCTAATTTTAGTTTTAAAGCAGAAGCTTTCATCCCTTCTAAAGCTTAAGCAACTAAATAAATTATATATATAACCAAAGAAGGATATGCTGCTTCCTAAATAGTATCAGAAATTGGTGGTAGACTATGCACTCTGAATGAGTTATAATACATAGTATGAAATGCTACACTTATTGTTATTTTATTAAATTAATAGTTGTCTCTCCTCCAAAAAGTATAAAGCATGGTGCTACAACACACTTTTAATATGAATCCTCAAGAAAAGATGGCTTACACGACGTATCAACGTTGAGAAAGAGAAGATCTGTTATTCTCCTCATTTCACAAAAGAAAAACGGACTGAATGGACGAATTAAAAGTTCGAATTTTAATACAGCTTGATCCCTTCATGCATGAATAAATTAAAGGAGAGGAGAGGTGTGAGGATGATAATGTCGCTCGTTCGTCGTCCCACTATTTATATATATCTTAAGAAAACATGATCTCAAATGTATTCATGTTGATAAGTATGAATGCACGAAGAATAAACTTTTGATTCCTCTTCTCCTCGAAATGAAAATGAAATACAGTTTTTGATAGAAACATAAAGAAATTCAGTTGTGTAAATCCCTCCAAATGAATGGTGTGCAAAGCGAAATCATTGAAGCGTTTTTGTGCACATTGTATTTAGCAAAGTAACAATAAGTTGGAGATAGACAGAATTTAAGTAGCCTAATATTTATTATCGCACACAAATCATTCACCCGTCCCTCAGTCAGACAGACATCGTCGCATATATTTTAAGCTGACTTTTGTGCACCAGACGACAGTTTAGTAAATGATATTTTGAGCAAAGCAAAGCAAAGCTGTTCTAGAAAAATGGATAGAAATTGAATCTCACCTCGTCCAAAGGACATCCACTTCCGAGAAGAAGGGAAGAGGATTGGGCAAGGAGTAATCGAAGTAGCTTCTCCTTCAAATCTTCTGCAGTTCCTCCTTTGGCTCTGAAATCAAATGAAAAACTTTTAATGAACATTCAAAATTTTAGACGCAATTAACTAGTAGCATATTTTAGACGCCGACAAATTTAATAACAAAATTTGTATAAAAATATTTTCAAGAAGATCACTTCTCGCATTTTGAATAGTATCTGACATACTAGGGTAATTTTTATACAACGGATTTTGCTGTCCTTAAGTTAAATATGTGACATCCTTGCGAATCACAGATCACTAAATAATACCCAAAATCTTGAGTAAAGTAAGCTTTATGCTGATCTCAAAAGCGGTCCCATTAATTATTACAACTCCTTTGTTCATCCGTACCACATGCTTATAACTTACATAAATGGCGAGACAAAATAAATCCTCACATTCAAACATGTGTGTGACTGGCTTTAGTAAAAAGTGAAAGGATTATAATCCTTTGTAATGCTAGTGATAAGACTAACGAGTAGCATTTTACTAACGTAGCAGCTTCATCGGTTAGGCTGATTGTGGATGAAATAATATGTGCGTAATATAGAATTACATTATTACAAATCTTCAATGAGATTCTATGGTTAGCCAAAGTCAGCAGCTGAATATACTGTGGTGTAATATTACTATCTAGGAGTACCTATAGGATCATAATAATTTTGTAGGATTGGATTGCGCATTAGTTTGTTTATGGTGTAGAAGAGCAGTAAAAGGTGAATCCTCAAAGGATATTTCACGCTCTCGTGTCCAAATCACCTTGTAAAGCATCAGCTTTAATGACGATGATGACGATTATGTAGCATACGGAGAGAAACTCTAATTTTGGGCACCCGCTTAAATAATAATATGAGAGACTTTAAGCTGCAAGGATACTACTAATGCCACCTCAATAATCACTTCCAAATGAGAATGAAATATTGAATAAACAAAGGTGGCAACAAAGATGATAATGAGTGAGAGAGCAGAAAAGGTAACATGAGGTTTGGGCTTACCTGGTGACTAGAACACGAAGAGTAGCATGATTGGTTAGATCATTGAGAATATCTCCAACTGTTTTATGGGGTGAATCGCAAACTTGATCCAACCTCAAAGGCTTCCAGTTCTTCAGCGATATCATTCCTATTATTAACAAAAAGTAAGCACTGGTGTGAACATTTGTACTTTGACTATTGCTATAAATAAAACATTCTGATTTCAAACTGTAGATGAAACTGGAGAAAGTAAGCTTCAGTACATAAAATTGAGATGGGGGTACAATCTTACCTACTGCCTGTTGAATGGTATCTTTTGGGTAGCCCAACAAGGTCAGCACGGTGGTGACAACCTCTTGAAATGGTGTTCCGGCAGGTATTATCACAAAGTCATCTACCTCAATGATTTTACCTCCATCTGTGGAAGAACCTGTGTAAAAAATGTTGAGTATGATTTTGAGTCATTCAAAGGCCAATGTTTGTTACAAAGACTCATAACTTGATTCAAGTACCATATAGGTAAAAAATGCTAAATAATAGCAGAATAAGTATGAGTATGAATGTAAGATGTTTTTTATAAAGTGAAAGTACCATTTCCTGGGCTACTCTGCCCATTGTTGTTCACACCACCACCGCTTAAAAGTCCTACAGCAGAGGAAGCACCGGAGCCAGAGGTTGTCTCACTTTTCCCACTCCCGTCCCGTCCTCGATCTCCACGTCCAGAGATTGCTGGTCCACCGATTACTTCAATCACACAGTGAAGCGGGAGAGACTTTCCTGTAACCAAAGAAAGAAAATACTTTTTATCTTATTTGAATCAGATAGTGGTGCTCTCAATTTAGTTGATAAATTCTTTATTGTATTGCGTACTATAGTATCAAATTTCAAGTCAAATCTCCTTCTTTAGAATCGTTTTTGATATGAAAAATGTAACAATTGGATGATGACGACATATCAGTGAAAAATGAAATACAATCCACCACAACATTACATGCAGTAATGCATTGCCATTTAGTACCACTATGAATCAATGGAACAACTTTATCTCCCAGAAAATTCCTGCTCTTTCCCAAATGACAAGTTGCACAACACAAATTTCAACTGTTGGCATACGTTTTAAATCTTACATAGAAAACTTTAATGAAGTGTCAACTTTATTCCTGAGTCCATTTGCTCTCCTATCAACTCTACTCATCTTGTTCCTTTTCATAAGTCATCCAAACCGAGGAGAATCACCACAATCAAAACTGTCCCATTGTCAACGTATCATCTCTTTTGAGGAAAATGAAACTCAGAACAAGCCCCAAATAAATGAAAGCGGTTGCTTACTGATTTCTTCGAAATTATGCTCTGTAAGTAAAACCCATCTCGCTTCACGTCCGTTTTCCCAAGTTATTTCCAGATTTTCGGAAACGGAAACACCTTTCCCGTTTTCACTCGAATTTCACCAAAACGACATCCACAATTACAACCATATGCATTGTATATGCTCTATATGCATATATATAGCACATAAATTAATAAGAATGTTGGTCTACTTTTCAAGATATCCTCCTCTTTCCTTAGCATCCGACACAAGAGCATTTAAACGCAGAAAAAGATATCAATAAAATAACTTTGAACAATACTCCTTTTTCGACGACGATTCGAAGCGACAGCCTTCCGACAGCTGAAAATCAAACACCTTTTGATACAATAAGCAAAACCCGTCTCCCTCTTCTTTTTCCATTCCACCTATGAAGTTTTCTCTGATCAACAACAGCCGCATAAAGTTTGCCTTTTTCCTTGTAGAAAATTAAATTTCTTTGTATTCCCTCAAAAAAGATAAGCATGAAGTTTTACTTGGGCTGTGTGGTATTGGTGTAAAGAAGTGAAAATTTCCAGTGAAGCATGCAAAAAGCAAATAAGTAAATAACCCTAAATGAATAGTGTGCTTAGAACTAACATGGTTATCTTCCAATTCCAACTTAGTTTATTTCTGCTCAGTGAAGATGAGACCGGGTTTGTAAGAAATCATCATGTAAAACTTCTCTCAAAATAATGTTTTGTTCCCTCAAAACACTACACTCGTCTGTTGTTGTAATCGGGACACAATATCGTTATCACTTGCTCAAGCGGAGAGAAAAACGGAATAAGTTAAAAAAGGATATTGCTTTTTGCCTCGAGTTTTAAGCTAAAACTGAGAAATTGACTGCTATTTTTAGCTCCTGGCATAATAATATCATATTAGAGATGCATTTTCCCTGCGTATGAAAGTCATGTTTTTGGATGTCTTTTAGGAAATTAACGAACGATATATATTGTCCTTATTTCCCAAATTTTGCATAATATGTATATTCCACCATATTTTTTACCTCGTGGTTTGGTTTGGGTTGGTTTCCCCAACTTTTCTTTTTCACTCGTCGTCAGTCAGATGAAAAACGGAAATGTCACGTCATTCATACCCGATGCATAGCCTTGTAGAATGGAAATTAAGTTTATTATAAAACCAAAACCTAAATTTTGATGACTTTTGTTTCACATGTAAGCGATCTCAATCAAAAGGAAAACTACCAGCAGTAAAGAAATGAAGCCTTCCTACCAAAACCTCGGCGGAATACTTTTCACAAACAATAATGCTCATCCAAAAATTTGACAACGGACACACCCGTCAAAGATGATGATGAAAAAATCGTAGAAATAAAAAATAATGAAAATTGAAACAAGGAAGTGATAGTACAAGCTGACCTGAAAAAGAAATGAGAGGGTGCATGTACGAAGGAGTAAATTTAATAAACAGCTAACCCTTTTTCAAAAGTGCGGCAGATGTTACTTAATAAGAGAAAGTGAAAGCTAAGTACTTTCATTGTTAAACCTAAACGCTACTGCGAAAAGATGGCAAACATATTATTATTACTTATATAGCATGATATTGTGAAAAGTCCAAGATTGGAGGAGACATGATGGAATTATGTACAATAAAAAATCTTGGAAATAATAAAGAAGGTGAAGTAGAATAAACGTCAACGTCACGTTCCGTAATTTTCTTGGAAGAGGAAAGAAGTTGGCAACAGGGAATGAGCGGAACAGAGAGCTAAAGTCCACAACCAACACACACCACACTTTTTTGAATGGAACAGGGGGTAAACATTTAGGGGTAAAGACAACAAATCAAGCCAGATCAAAAAAGAGTTGAGGAAAAATGCTACGCTTTAGAAAAAGGACCACTGCTCCAACCACCACCACCACTATCTACTCCTCCTGTTAGTTTTAATGTACATAAATGTTATATGGGCTCTTTTTCTTGCGAGAGACAAAGCCACAACAAGCAAACCTTTGAGGACTCGTTTATATCTGGTAAATGGACGAGCACATTAAAACCCTTTTTCTTGAAATTGAGCTAACATCAAACAGTTAACCACAGAAGAGAATGCCGCTCCCTTAGTTTTTCAACCTTCCTTGGAGTTTCTCAGTTCCATAGGGGATTTTAGTCGCGGAGAGTAAACTGGTAAGTCAGTCGTAATGACTGTCAAAGAGTAATACTGGTAGCCACATAAATGAAAGAATATTCTGTTTTTTACCGATCTTGTAAGTAAAATTCTTGTCAGCCTATTTTTTTTGTGTTTCGTAGCATATACGTAATACGTGTATACTACATACTCAACAATTCTACGTTTTACCTTCGGGTTCACATCAAATTAGCAAGATTCTTTTAATAATCAGTTCACTAAGGTAAATTCATGAGTTATGTGCTTCCACAGCGTACAATTTAAATGTGACCATATTCCAGGAATGACAATCTACTTGCTTTCAAAATTATTGAAAATCTGTATTTATTTATAACGGCATTTAAGTTTGTGAGGCAAGCATTTAAGCAAGTTATTGAAATCGGTCTTTCTTGATTGCATTGTTGGACTCGAAGCATTTATTCATATGGTTGCCCAGATTGTTTCAAACTTTCACGGACAAACTAAATCATCTAATACCAGATACATTCATTTTATACTCATGATGATGTTAATACGAGCATGTCTATCATTCATATATTTCACCCTACATTGAACATGTCGCATTACATTAGCTCTCTTATCATTCCGACTAAGAGAAGGCCTAGCAAAGCAGCAGCACCGGGAGAAAATGGTTATCTAAAGTCCAAAGATGGAAGAATCCTTCTAAAAAAAGTTTTTCTCTCTAACATCCTGCTTCGCTTTTTCTTTGCCAAACCATCTAATCCGCCTCTTGTGTGATGAAGCCCGAGTTTAATCCACTTTTTCCTCTACTTTGTACATCCAAATTCTACCTCATGTACAAAAATCCTTAACAAGTTATGAAGAAACCTTACAACTTCGGCAAAAAAAGTTGAGTAAGAAGAAGAATAAGTAAAAAAATGGTAAGCACTACCAAGCCAAGGCGAAGAAGTAGCAAAGTTGTGACATGACACTGCGCACGACCTTAATACATGAATAATCACTGCTTACATGCAAAGCTGAAGAAGGTTGGAGATGGAGCTTAAGGAATGGAAAATATGATTAGTGAACTGAAGAAAAGATTGTACGTAGTAAAGTAACCTCTAATATATTACATTTTTAATGCAAAATCCTTTCTGAATATCGTCTTTGGGAAACAAAAGCTTCACCAAACTTGTCATAGCTATGGCTAGACTCTCCCATCTCAACTCAATGCACTTACTTTACTTTAGAGTAATAAGGATCACAGAAGAATCTCAACAAGCTAAAACTTTTTATTAGAAACGAAAGTTGCATCAGAGCTACACGGATTTACATGACATAACATATAACATTATTTATGCAAAGAAATGTTCATAAAGTTTAAACAATCTTTGTATTTTTCCAATAAGAAGCTACTTACGGTTTGCTAATACAGTTGGCTTTGAGAATAAACAAGTTTCACACAAGAGTAATCCTCCCCTACCAACTTAACTTGGGAGAAAAGCTATTACATACAAATAAGGCAAATAGTAATTACGCGGTGAGTAAAGAAACAAGACGATTACATGAACAGTGGCAGTAATCATGATCATCGTCACCCTCAAAATATATAAATTATTAGATGCAAACAAAACACTCATAATCTAAACGAAATGCAGAAGCTCATCATCACTCAGATTGCGGCTTTGGAGGAGCTTTAGGTGGTGGACAGTAGCCAAGTTTCTTCAAGCGACCTCGAAGAGTGGATGCGGGGACGCCATGAGTTTTCGCTGATCGCACGACATTGTGACTCTCCATGACCTGTTTGATGGCGGCTTGCATCAATTTCTCAAACTCGTCCCGTTCCTCCTTTGTTTTCCGAATGACCACTTCTGACCTCTTGGATTTCTTTACCTCCTTTCCTCTTTCAGTTGGTTCAGTTTTTGGGATAAGGCGCTTTCTTGGGGCCACTGATAAAGATGCATTATTTGCTGCATTTTCTTGGCTGTCAATGTCCTGCTGAGAAATGTCCGACGGAGGAAAATAAGACGTTATAATCTTTCGAAGACCAGTGTAGGAATCATTTCCTACGTTCGGAAGGCGTACTGGACTTTTCCCTCTGTTCTCCAGTTGGCCTTCCTCAGAATTGATAACCCCATCATCAAAGTCTTCAGACATTGAAATCCCTTCCATTTTGATGTTTAAGGGCTGTAGGACTTGATAAGTGCTTGATGTTTTACGAATTCTGGTTATTCCTGGGCGCGAGTAGGGTTCTTTGAAGGATGATGCTTTCTTTGCAGTGCTTGAATGTGTGGGAAGAAATTTGAGTTTCAGTTTTGACTTTTTTGCTTTCTCCACAACCATTGGGCGTTCTGTAGATAATATTTTTGTTACTCTACTAATCGGCTTTCAAAGGAAAAACGTTATAGCATATATTCTAGTGACAATATTGACCTGGTTTAATTTTGTGGCGACTAGTTTCTGGACTTGGATTTCGCCAGTTTGGTTTGAAATCATCTGATTTAAAAAGTTTATGTTAATTGAAACGTACTTAAGCTAAAAATTATATCAGAATAATGGGATGTGTCAATAAATTCATAGTGAACCTTCATCACAATTGGAGATATCACTAGTAGCCGTCACGGTCCTCGAGCTGCAGTTCCCATCATTATTGATTCCAGATCCGCCTAAGCCGGCATCACCTCCAGTTTCATCAATTTCAGCTGAGAGAAAGTGTTCCAACGAGTTTCCCTGGCCGAGACCGGAACAATCTATTGGAGCCTCTTGCATGTTTTTGATTAATCCATGAACCTTCATTTCTTTCCCTGCCTTGATAAACTCGTCAATATTCTCTGATAGAATGGACACCGTTCCTCTGTACATAAACTCGATCAAGTTCTTCAGAATTAATGGTCTCATCCCATTAATCATTATCACGGGAAGTTGTCCTGAGCCACTGGTATTGAGAGATCCCAAGTTTCCAATCACAGTTGCAAACTGCTTTGACACACTGCATAATATCACCTTGTGACACTTGAAAGATTCTCCATCGCAAGCGAGAAGAATGTCCGAGTGGGCATCAGTAAACAAGCCTTTGCTCAACGTGTCGTGGTGGTGTTTGTACGTGACTTGAAACGTTCTTGGATTATTGGTAGTATTCCCAGTCTTCTCTTCATTTTCAGACGAAGATGCAAACAGATCCACCCCAGTTTTAGAGAAATCATTGGTGGTATTTTCAGTGGAAGCCATAATGATTGTCTCAGTTTTAATGCAAAAGCTAAGAAACTTTGCAAAAGCAACTAAATCTTACTGCGATTAGCAGGAACCAAATCAGCACAAGGTATCCATCGACTGCACTCAATTTCAGCTTGTGTTTACACAGTGCATCTATTTGTGCATTGATATAGAGACGTGGTTCATGGTGAAAGTAAGTTGATCGTGCATTTACTTAGCAAGTAACCACGGCACCATATTTCTCGACAACGGAGATGAAAGCTGATCTCCCGTGCCTTACATAAAGTACCGTAGGGGTAAGAAGACGGCACATCACAAGATGATGATGATGATACCGCAATACGATGATCATTATATTAAGAACATGATGCCGATTGGGAATGCTGTTTATCACGTAAAGCCCATATGCATAATGCATCACGTATTCATTTACCCCTTTGTACATCACAAATAAGGTATTAGCAATAGACGATCGAGCTCCCGTCTTGTTGGACTAGTTTAAGGGTGAAGCCAATTCAGTGCATCTCTTTCTCCTGCCAAGCAAATCAGTTAGCAAGAGCTTAACTCGCCATCTTTAATACTTGAGCTTTAAGAAGAGAAAAAGTAGAGCTTCCTTTGCGCTTTTCCCCATATTTCCTCCGTCCGTGAAAGGACGTAAAGCCAAAGCCCTTGTTGATAAGAAGAACGTAAGTATAGGATTATACTTAGGTTTCACTCTACTTATTTGGAGATATTCGATTCTTCTCAATCTTGTACAAGGTTGTATAGACATAATATAGACTAGTAGCTTTCTTCTTCTGCTCAAGATTTTTGATGCGACAAATACGCTAATTTTCTTATACTTATTGTCACATCTCAGCTCAGCCGTGCATTTTGCATATATTTATTTACAAGGAAAGAAACGATGTATCGAGCTTACCTCTTCACTTTTTCAGGATGGTTGCTCTCTCAAGAAGACTTAGGGAAAATGAGGACATGCTAGCAAGCAACGTAGGAAAATCCGCTTATTAGCCAATCATCAGCTCGAAGAAAATGCGTAATAAATAGGTTATGTCGATTTGATAAGTAAGACTAGTAAGGTCTTTGTGACCTGTGTTGTTGACAGGGATTGACTTACACTTTAAGCTCTATACTTTTGGACAGGAATTATATATACTTTCGTCATGCACAAACGGCGAGTTATGTTGTAAACGAAGGAAGTACTCCGTACTTGTCAAGAAATGAGCAAATAATCTAATTCACGCAGTAATCCAATATATGAGCCGTCTTAGAAATGGGGGATTTGATGACACAAGGAAATCGCACAAATTCTTATTACACATAATGATATGTATTTGCGCTTACGGTTATGAAAACAGGTAAGTAGTTTTCAGGAAATCGGGACAAGTTGTTAGTCCCAAATGTAAAAATGGACTTGAGCACAAAACGAGATGACATTATGTGACAAATGAATATTATTATTATGGACGGTGGCAGTGACCATTTTAATTAATTACCATAATTTAGTTGACTTGTGTATTATAATAGAGTTGATGGTAGATACCTACCAAAAAGCTAGTAGCTTATTCATCTACTTTTTCACCTGATGTTCTTTTGACGAAGCAAACTGTGACATAAAGTTAAAGGGCAGTCTTTCGTACTTGGGGAACGGATGGCAGTAAATAGAGAGATGATGAAACTCGACAAAGTTAGTTATGCACGTAAGCTGAGAAACTCAGCGGAGCGATTACTTATTTCCAAAAGAGAAATATATCCCGGAGCACAAGATTTGAGAGTGGAACAAACTCATATATCTCATCTCATCTCCTCGGCCTGACTGGACTAAACAAAGTATTTCTAAGTCATGATGAAGGAAGTGGAAAACGAAGGAGGCAATAGAGTTAAGCTCTTTTTAGCAGACGGGAAAAGGAGAAGAATGTTTCAAGATGAGAGTTGTTGGACACGGAGGTACGAAATGGAGCAGGACGGATGAAGTTGGAAACGGAAAGAAAGAACGGAAGGTAGATAGATAGATAGATGGATAGAATTTTGGAAGGGATTAAAATAGTTTGAGCTGATGAGAGAGAGAAGAAGAAGGAAGGGTATAGGAGAGGAGAAGCAATCGACACAGGAGTTCTCATCATCTTCTTCTTGTAGATATATCCCATAATGCTGGTTATGTACATAGGGATTTTCCTATAGGGAATCTTCTTTTGCAGCTTAGAGCAACTTAAGCTTGAATTTTGTGTGTACACAGTGTTCACAGGGAGAAGGAGAGAACAAGCAAAAGAGCAACAGAAGAGGAAGACGGCGGCATATCACTCAGTCGGATTTTCTCCTAAAAAGCAGCTACATCATCATCAGACGGATATGTATCTATTTTATAAGAAGGATTGTGACTTTAAGGAAAATGGGATTCTTCTTTTTCCGGCAAGAAGAGCAAGAGTAGAGAGAGCTTAACAAAGTCTGGGTTTTAAGGAGAGCACCACTACCACCACCAGCAGCAAAAGAAAGCAAGACCAGCTTATACTACATACATAGATTCATACAGGAGCTCAAGCTATATAACAAGGAGACGCAGCAAGTAGATTATAGTTTTACGGATTAAGTTGACGAAAAGGGATTAGAGTAAGAACTCCTTTTTGGAGTCGCGGGATGGATGGAAGGAAGCTCTGGAGGAAAATTCCCGGATTGAGTTTGAAGCTAAGGCTGAGGGATGAGGATTTTCTTCTTCCTTCTCCTCTTACTACTTCGTCTTCTCCTGGAACTGCACACACAGTTCTCCCTTTCTTTGCCGTAATAACACATATTATGAGACCAAAAAGTGAGAGACTTCTCTCTCTCATATTACGTAGAGAGCTAAGTAGAGAACATGTGACTGACTTGCTTCTTTCTTAAGCTTTCCACACTGACAAGAGGGCTTTCTACTTAACAAAATCAGAAAAGTAGCAGTTGTTGTGGTGTTGGGCTTGGATGATGTTACGTACATACATCAACTCAACTACTACGTATATCCAAGTCTAAATAAAAGTCTCTCATTCCAGCTTAAAAATTTTTTGTTGTATATATCACATCACATATTTTATGCGTACATAACACAACCTCAAAAAAGTAAAGCCGGTATGTGCATTCAACTGTTTACACTTATGAATATCTCCATCATCATGATAATCATAACAAAAAAAAGTTGAATACCTACATTAAAAACATTCAAACCATGAGTTATGCGGAGAGTGAACGAGGACATGCTCATATACCATGTTTAATAGTGCAGAGAATAGTAGAGCAACACCAAAGTTAAGTAACTAACATCAGCAACTAACCCAAAGACGACTTTACTTTTTCCTCAGCTGTCTAATACTTTTAGCTCCAAAAATACAAAAAAGACGACTTTTCTCCAGCACTCTTTATAAACTTCATGTACATGTTTTGGAGGAGGATGGATGGATCAAAAGAGGAGACTACCACTACCTACCTTGTTTTGCAAATTCATATATGGATGTAATGTTGTTATAGGCTCATCTTCTTCTTCAACACAACTCAATACAAGAGGCTATTAATGGGAGATATGCAACAAGAAAGTTTATAGGAAGCCACCCAACTAAAGATTTTAGCTTATGCCATAAAATACGATAGAAGTTTTTGAGTTTACTATTATTTTCTTGTGCCCAAGAAGAAGAACAAGTTGGAGAAGGGAAACAACACAATATAGTGCTAGTGTCGTTCGTTTATTCGTTTCGTTGCTGCTGCTGATGCGGATGGATATAAGATAAGCTTTTTTCCTCATTCTTTAATACAGCCTGAATTATAGTAAGAGCAAACACGTAAAGTAGTAAAGTTAGTAGCATTAGCAATAGGAGTAGGATTACTGGTTGGAAAATGTCTGTCTGTCTGTATATGAATGAATGAATGTATGTATATAAGACTCAAGATCTTTACATGATATAACACCGAACTTTGCAATGGGGATTTCCATCTCCATCCCCCTTTTTTGATCCTTTGCGTCCTTCAAGAGGGAACTATGGATGTATGTTGTTGTAATACTAATGCTAATACTAATACCATCACTGGTTTGAAATACGTACATAAATGCCTGTTCCTTATAGAGCAAGAGAGATGTTTTATACCGGCTTAGTGATAGTCCACGAGAGTAAAGTAGTAAGTAGTGTGTGGTGTTAGTAGGAGAGTCGGTCCTCTCTTGCCTTATTTCATCGTGTCCCTTGTGTACTCTCTTTCGTTCCGCGATCCTGCTGCTGGCAACGCAGGAGCAAGAGTAGAAACGAAGGAGAGAGAAGTAAGAAATAAGAAGATTATCTCCCGTGATTGATGAATCTAAATCCGGGCTTAGTGAGAGCCCCAAATCCTTAAACCCCTCTCTCTGCCTCTATGCTTCTTTTTTTTGCCTTCGTCGTTGTCGTCTCTTCTGAAAGCTAATGCAGCTTTTGCCTTGCTTGCCAATCTCCCAAAAAACTCTAATAAAGATTAGACCAAAGTCGTCATTCTTTCGTTCTTACTTTTCTTCTTCGTCTTCCTTGGCTTTGCTTGTATTATTGTTGTAGCCGGGCTTATGGAGCAGGGAGCTCTAAAAAACTGTGAGCTTCACCAAGTCAGCTCAGCTCAGCAGATAAATACCAGACCAAAGACTAAAACAGGAGGAAGAAGAATAAAAGAGAAAAAGGACTTTTTTTCTTCTTATTGCACCTTATATATATGCAATAGTAAATGCAAGGAGATTTTCATTCTACTAGTCAATCCTTCTTTTCCTACTGAATGTCTTGGGGAGTTGAGGATGTACACATATTATATGCGCTTCTTATCCCTTTTTATAATTCCACGTTGATGCCTAACAGGAGCGTTGCATTGGCTTTTCTCCTAGTATTTAATATTACTAGCGCTCACACACTCCTCAGCTCAGCTTGTCATTGTCCCTGATCTGGCTTTTCAAGTTTCCAAGTAAATCTCTCTCACTTTTTCAGTGGAGTTTGCTCTAATACTTTGTTGCGTGATCTGAAATTTTTTCTATGATCAAGCTTAAACTATGCAACTAGACCTAATAATATGGTATTGTTTCAAAGTCCTTATTTTATTTTACGTTAGACATAATTATATTATTGAATTCATAGGTTTGCTTAATCTGTACTGTCGCAGATCACAATTATTGACCACATCATTAGTTTTTAGTTACATGATCGTTAAGAGTCATGATTGAAAACGCAATTGCAACTCTGCATGAAAACTAACCAAATAGCAAATAGGGTACATGCACATTTAAACTGCTAACATACCTTGCGAAGACGCATCAATTGTTTTAAGCGAATCCTTCATGGAACTTCGTCTTGCTACTGCTTCAGATGACGAAGGTGACATTTTTGTTGGGTCAACTCGCAACTGCGAGAATAAAATGTTTTTGGTAATATCAGTCAACTCGTTATTCATGATTCCACGATTTGGTCTCGAGTTTTTAAACCTCATGATTATGAAGATGAGCACAACTCGGAATCACAAACCAATGCCATCATCGTATCATTCATAGAAATGAAACACTCGTAGCACAAAGCCATGCGTTTCATTCACAACAATAGCTTTTATGGCTTTTGCCATCAGTCTAATAATTCGGCACAAAATGACACAAGTAAAGTTTGCACAAGGATCCAAATCCATATAATAATTGAAATCAGGTGAGCCAAAACCACACCGTTCCAATTCCACCAGCTTCTATAATGGAGTCACTTAGGAATTAACAGTTCACCGTTTATAAATCCAGCTCTCGCTAATTAAGTTCTAGTACGACACTAATTATATGACAGCTGAAAGTCAGATTTGCCTTGTCTTTTTACATATACCGCACATATGCATACATGCATGCACTATGCACCGACCAACTCACAGGAAACAAAGTAAAAACGCTGTTGAAGCCACAAGAGCAAATGGATAAGTGAGGGAAAGGAAGGACAACAGGAACGGAGCTGAGAAACGTGCTCGCTTCCACTTGCACTTGGATCCCATCCTATTGGAATGGAATACATATGCGTAAAGTGGTTGGCAGAAGGAGCAGAGCAATATATAGACTAGTAAGCTCTGGTTCCCATCAGTCTTCCCTATCTACCCAAATAGCTCGTGCAGCAACCCAAGCACAAGCTATATACGATATCAATGGGCATGGTATAAATTGTCAGTCATACTCCTATACACAAACACATACGGTTTTTAGGTACGTTGAATGCTATGCATTTTTGTATCTTTATATCTAACTATGGTGCGTGTGCTGTTGAGGTTTCTGCATTCTTACACTCACAGTTGTAACGTAATGTAACAGACACTTGTACACTGGCAACTCCCACGTCTCAAAGCCGACGAGCCGGCGGCTGGTTGCAAAAGTGAAAGGAAAAATGAGTTCTTTCATGGAAATAATGCTACCTTGTACGAATAGCTGAATAAATGAATGAGTGAAAAGAAAGCACGGAAATACAATCGACGACCTCAAGTTTCAAATGAGTGAATGATACTATGGCTTCTAATTGTGTGGGACAACGATCCTGGAAACAGTATACATCCATATACGCCTTTCTTTTTTACTCGATTTCCCCCTCGTCTTCTTCCTCACGTGAAAGGATAAGAAGATATCAGTTACTTTTCCTCTGCTTTCTATACATTTTACAGTTAAACGTGAAGCTGAATCCACTACGGAGTTGTGCGTATCCTTCATACTACTTTCTATGCATAAAATGGTTCATGGTCTCGACTAACTTCTTTTGTCTTATGAATACGGAAGCCAACCTTGTTCCTGCCACATCTATCTCAGCCAGTTTCCTCAAAAGATGAAGATGATGGCAACGGTTGACGGTGGCAATGATTTAGACAGACGGTAAAAAGCTGCGAGAGACAAGCGAAAGGTTGGCAGTAGTACGTACACCTTGTGAGGTTGCCTTTTGTTGAATATATGCTCGAGTCTAGTATATTATACTCAAAGGTTTCGGGACAGCCACCTCTTTCCCTTTCACAAATTACAGATGTGTACAGACTTCCACAGTAATTGTGGTTTGGGATGATCCCTCATGAAAGTGACTTTGGATTAGGAAACAGATGTAGAAATGCCTACGCTTTGGTGACTTTTTGAAAGAGTGTGGGCTACATGTGCGCTCTGTTGAATAATAATCTTTGGGATTCATTGTGCATATAACAACGCGTCTGAAAAGCCATATATTCACAAGTGAGTGAGCGGAGAAATGAATCCTGACAAAGATTGTACATATACATACGTAGTTTCTCTTCTCCTGCACGTAGGCTCAATGTGTTTTCAGGGAAAACACAAAGAGTGAAAAACATGGGAACAAAGACTTGTATATACCAAAAGACGTGGCTTCCTTCCAGTTCCATTGAGCAAAAGAGATAATACAGAACTATGTATATATATCGGTACCCAGAAAAAACTGCATAATACATTGTGGATCTGGATATGATGATGATGATGAGACCGATCATCATCATATATTATTGCCCCCTTTTTTAACTCGCTCTCCCTACACAACTTTTCCGGTTCTGACTATTAAAATTCTATATTCTTTCATGGAAATATGGACAAGCATATATCAACTCGAGTCGTTTTAGCTTGGCTTAGGAGAGGACCTGGCTTGGCCCCGGCTTAGGATTTAGGGAAAGCCGCGTAGATTTCCCTTTCTTTCTCCAACCGTTTTAGTAGAATATAAAAAGAAAGGAGCGGATGATATACGTATGAAAATACCGGCTCGCTCGCCCGGATTTCCCACTTTCATCGGCTGCTGATTCCTTATTATATTCGCCTGCCAGAAACATCCAAACTGGCAAACAGACATTGGTGGTGTGGTGATGTTGTATGGATAGTGTGGGGTTTTGCTAGAGAGAGAAATCATCATCATCTCTCTTGTGCTCACATTGCATTATTATTACATATTCCGTTGTCTGTTAAAGGACCAAATATCTCCTTTTAACAGACACTGACATACTTTAGTCATGAATGAGTATGGTACAGCCGAAATATGGATGTACTCACAAAACACCAAAAGACAAAAAGTGCACTGTAGTTAGCCAGCCAAAAGAAGGAGCCGCTCGCGTGGATCATCATCATCGTCATCGCGCTTTGCTTTCCATATAATGCTATTATGAATGTACACAATTTTTTGTATTCCTCTTCCAACCTTATTCTTTTATGTATGGATGGAGGAGGTATGTGTATCTGAGCGCGGATAAATGGATTGAAGCTTTTTTCGGATATTTCAAAGAAAATGATATTTTTTGGACCCTTTCCACCTTGAGATTTGGACGAGTTCCATCCATTTACCATGTCCTTTTCCTTTTCCACTTTCTCCCCTTTTATCTTCCCAGTTATGTTATTATAATTCCCTTATCCCAACTAAATCCTATCCGGAGCTATAAAGCACAGAAGACGGAGAAAAGAAAGAAGAGAAAAATGCATGCATTTGTAAAAGGCAAGGTAAGAGCAGAATCCCATTTTCCTCTAAAATCCAAAAACTAAAAAAAAAACCACCATGTCTTTATTCTTTGCTGTTTGTTTGCACGTCTTTGTTTGCTTTGGTTTGATTTTTGAGTGAAAAAACATATAGTAAAACCGCCGCTATTGTAGTCAGTCGCCATTCCCGTCATCGTCCAAAAATGGTATATCTTTTTCTCTCTTTGTACCATATATAATGCATTGTATTTTTCGTGATGATTTTTTTGATATTATCAGCAGCTCAACAACTATATAGGCACATATAAAAAATAACGTATTATGTGTTACTTAAGCAAACGTCATCCTCCAAAACAAAAACGAAATCCAATAGACGTATACATTACATTAGGGAAAAATATTTGGGAAAGCAAAGCATTCAATATAAGAATCAGAGGGAAAACCGGATAAATATGATCATCACATCACATCATAACATATCATCATAATATCATAAATAGCTCAAAAAAGCAACCCAAAAAGTATAAAAGGTTCCAATATCCCCAATGGTCTTTTACACCGAAAATCTGACTGCTGATGTGAATGTGTGTGTGTGTAAGTTTCGGAGGGCAAGTGGTACATAAATGCATGGCAGCAAACAAAGTGCACCATTTCGGATTTGAGCAGATCAGAGGAAACAAGAGTGAGAGTGAGAGCAATGCATAGAGACGTACATTATGTTATTTTCACCCACACACACTCTCTCGCACATTGTGATTGTGAGCAGCTAAAGGCCAAGAGCCAAGAGAGAGAGTTTTGAGCTATGGTTTACAACGGAATGGGATTGTGTATGATACGAATGTGATGATGGAACTCGAGCACATTATTCAAATCCAAAAACCAATCCAAACCAATATCCTCCATATATCCTCTCCTCCTCCATTTTTTGGCATTACCATTACATAATATATACGTGCTATCATCATTACGAGATTTACAGAGTCTGCATCAACACTCTCGATACATAAAAATGTTTGGATTTACGACTTTCTCTCTCCGTCTTCTTCTTCTTTTTTACGCGAGGAGAATGTGCGTGCATTTACGGTGGCTGATATCCAACCTAAAACCATAGCTGGATGATGGGATGATGATGATATTGTTGAGGCATGTAATACATTACACCTTTTTTTCTTTTGAAACAGATTTTCGGCTCTAACAAAGAAGAGCAATACATTTTACAGGAGAATAGGATATTCACAGACTTTTTACACAATTTCCTTTTAGTGCTTTTCCCCAGTTTGTTTCTCCTGTTTGCTTTTCTCTTCACCACCAACCAGCTATAACAGTCCACACGTACATAATTTTATGTGCCTATTTGATATCCAATGTGGATTTAAGGCAGTAATAATAATGGTTATCATATCATAATGGCTTGTTTTATTATCATCTTTAGTTGAGCACATAAGAATGATAACACACAGGAGGAAAAATAAAAGTAAACCTATAAAGAAAGAGCTGGGAGATCAAAGGGAAAGAAAACTGACATGACGGACTCATATATGCAACGAGTTGAGTGCAACCTATGTGTGTGCAACAATAATGCAATCATCCTGAAAAACTGTACATACATGGGGAAATGGGGGGAATTCATCATCGTACGATCATCAGCTAAACCAATATGAATGGATTCATTGAGTCGTGCTGCTACATACATTCAAGTATGTGCGAGATATATACCCTTCTTGGTCTTTGACTTCTAAATTAGTTAGCGAAGCTCTCTCAAGTTTTTTTTTCAGGCTGTGCTCCAATTTAATACAATCCTCTCCACATGTGTCCAATGGGACGGTCCCCTTGTCAAAATTATGAGGATGTGGAAGGATGAAAGGCTGGAGATGATGGGATATATTTGACATAATCGCACTTTGAATACTATTTATATACAGAGGCAGTCACACATCATCATCATTATTATCCTTTGCTGGAAACTATAAGCTACTTATTAAGCACGAAACCCAATGTACATAATTGTAAGTAGGTAATCACAATCAGAATCAACCAGCTTGTGTTTTTGTGTAAAGTTAAGTATTCCACCGTCGTATTTGGAGTAATTGCGAGCTGTGATTTTTTTTACTGAATCAGAAAGTGCATTGCATACTTACTGCTGGAAACAAAGTTTTACTTTCTAGATTTACCTTTTGTATTAAAGCCGAAATCTGAGCCCCTGCTCAGTCATTCAGTCCCCGTATACATTTTTCACAGCACCGATGAGTGAGCCCGTAATGACAAAAATGTGTATATTTTTATATATATCCTATTCACCATTGAATAAAAATGATAAAGCTCATAAATCCTATCCCACAAAAACCCCAAAGTGATCCAAAGTGAAACTATACTGCTGGCACTCCAGCCAGACCAGTGTCGTTCCTAATCAACAGCTCATTAGATTACGCACCAACATATCGTTAATGAAGGAGTGCCGTATTGAATATCATATAAAAGGGAACGATAACAAAGCCGAGAGGAGAGGGAGAAAAAAATCCAAGTCGTAATTCATTCCGATATTTTTTTGATATAAAAATCCTGTTTTTGAAATTTGGACATATACAAATTTTATCCCTTTCATCAATTTTCTTTTGTCTTTCAATATGTATTCATTCTGTGTGCTATTCACACCAAAATTAGACAATTACATTAGAAAAGCATGGGAGCTACGCTGCTACTGCTGCTGTTGATGATGATAAAGTTTTTGTTTTTGTTTGTTGAGAAAAAATTGGTAACAGACAGATAGACAAGGAAAAAGTCAAACCAAAATAGACAGAAAAGAGAGAAACATACACAAAAATTAATATATTATACGGCTTCTGCGTGAGAGTCACGTAAAACCATTGAATTCTGGGAGAGAAAGAATAACTTTTTTCTACAGGAAATTATATGAAATCCCCTTCATTTCGTATTCTCCTAGCTAATCCATCCCATTTCATTTGGTTAATTCAGATAAGTCCCCTCAAGTTTTTCTTTTTTCTTTCTTCCTCTTCCTCTCTCGCTCCTTTTATTTCAACTCTTCATTGCTGATGAATCTGAGAGGCGGACTACTCCTAATAATGCCAATGCTACTTCTGCCACGACAGTTTCCACTGCTTTTTCCAATACACTTCTTTCTGTCTTTCAAAAGTTTATGGCCCACTATATTTATAAGGACAACTGCCTAACTAAATACACAAAACACAAACGAGCTAAACCCCTTCCCTTCTCTGAATGCCATATTGCGTAGCACTGATTATATTTTTGTTGTTAAATAAATGAAATCAGTGTGTATACAAATAGCCCCTTTTACTCTGGAAAAAACATATTTTATTCAGACAAAACTAACAAACTTTATCTCCAGCTCCTTTCCTTACTAAAAACACGCAACACCCGAGTTTGGGAATAAGATGTATAATCATATTATTCTATCCAAGAGTAAAGCTCAGAGAAGAAGTGGATGGATGGATGGAAGAGGAATGGTGTACTCGTCCTAGCTTAATATCATTATTCTCATTATTATTGTTAAAGCAAAAGAGCCCTTAATAATCTAATGATCCCAAATGGGAATAAATACAGCTTTGATATCGATGATTTAAATAAGCAGCCGATCTTAAAGAGACATCATTCTAGCATAACATACAAGCAGCCCCATTCATTTATATATGAAGGGTATTACAGATATTACACACGCGTTCTTATTTGCATATGTGCACATTGCATCCTTAATATTTCTCTTTCAAGTTTTTCTCTAAAGTCGGATTGAAATCGTAAGCCTTGCTCCTGCTCTCTTGAAAATTATATTATTGGGTACATTCATAATACATTATTATTATAACGGTATACTTTTTGAGCTGATCATCAGAATCATCACCATCTGTATTAATTCAAGCATGGAGTTTATACCACTAATGAAGAAAAACCATGAGAGATGACTCGTTAAAGTTGTATTAAAAGCATTTTGAAATGAACGGTGATGGTGGTCGGGGAAAATGAATGAAGGAGGAAAAGAAAAGAGAAAGAATCATGAGGCGGATAGATAATACTTTGAGCTTTTTTGGCCAGAAGGAAAAATAGGAAGAGATTGTGTGAATAATGGATACATACATACAAACTTATACATTGTGACTCATAATATAAAATATAACACTAGTTGAAAGAGGAAACACAATATTTTATTATTAACATGATTACATCCATATCATATATACCGATACAGCGTTACATGCTGGTCTGGTCGGCATTTTGCTTTTTGGAATCACAATCAGATTCACAAGATAGCATTAATTTCCATCTTTCCCTTATTCTTATACTAAACTCCTCGGGTTTATAAGAATTAAGTGAACATTATCTGTACAGAGAGACTATGAAGGGAAGAATGACTAAAACGAGCTGGTTTGAAGAACGGGATGAAGTAGAAGAGCAATAATGCTATTACCTCTACTTTAGGTGTACTCCACGACTTTCTCCCCTCTACTTTTTCCTTCCTACTTGTGTTACTCCTTTTTCCTAGTTAATCTTAATTAAAGGGATTAACATTTCTGAGTAAATATCTCTGATCTGAGTGCACAACGAGGAGGAGGGCGAGCTTCTCTCTCTCAGAATTATAAAACAAAACTGAGCTCGTTTTTATACCTACAAACAGGCTCTCCTTCAAAAAGTCGAAGATAGTTCCCGTGAATCCATTAGAAAGCTTGTTAGTTTAGTTAGTCATATTTTTTGCTTAGAAGACAGAGCCAAAATAAAAAGCATAGACGAAAAACCCTTCTTAAGCAATACGGGATAATATCTTCAAATATATAATCATCATCATCATGAATGAATGAATGAATAGGATCCATGTACCTATCTACTATATAGTATTATAGTCAGATCACGGAATAAGGCTTAAAGAGTAGAAGAAGAAGCTAAAAAGTTGTTATTATTAACGGACTTTGTTGGCATTTTAAGCGATTTATGCTCATATACATAAAATCAAAGAAGCAAAGCAAAAGCCAACTGACTGACGACTGCCTGTAAACAGAATACAACAAAGAAAAGAAAGAGAGAAAGAGGCTTTCTTTCTTCATTTTATTCCTAAAGCTTTGTAATTCTTTTTGCTCATTGAGACAACACTGATCTCTCCACTCAGAAGCAAACTCTTTTTAGCTGTATCACTCACTCCACTCTCTTCCTGACGGAGATTTGGCTCAGAGTTATATGCATATAAAAAGAGCCTGATAATGAGTATAATCATACAATACTCTAAATAGTAGCATAAGTTGCATTACTGAACAAGTATTAAATGAGCTTTTATCAAAAACGTGTCTTCAAAATGGTTAAATACTTTAGCAGATTACTCGCTTTTTGTGAGGCTTGAGAATTCGATGCGATGATGATACACAAAGAGTTAAACTGCACATTAGTTTAAGTACACGCTAAAAAAGAATAAAAAGTATTTATTTGATACTGAAAACTGGTGTGGTGTTCAGTACGGATAATGCATGCAAACATATCAAGGACTTTTTCTGCTAATTTGAGTAGTTATACACACACACAACTGTCATGATATAATTCATATATATATAAAGGAGCAAACCAAACCAGACCAGTAATCCTTTCTTCATACTTGACTTGATCTTATATGGTTTCATTTCCTCCTGCCAAATTATTAGTTTGTAATACATTATGGTTAAAAAGTATTAGGATGATATTTATAGAAAAAATTCTGCGTTGGCTCATATTTCATAGAGGAGCCAGTGTTATATTATTAGCATGCATATAGGTAGGACGAGCAAATCATTATAGATCCATCCATCCTCGCTCTACAATAGTTTTGTAAAAGGGATTTCTGTTGAAAACTTGAAGGGATTTATTTTCCCAGGGAAAAACTTTTTTAGTCAGATTATTTCAAGTTTTCTTCTCTTCCACTCTGATTAGCTTTTCAGCCTGCCAGAGTCAAGATAATGTATTCCCAACCATGGTAGTCTTGAGTTGTGTAAAGTAATAGGTATTTTTAAAGATAACATCCTCATCCTTAAAATTAAAGCCATTGTTCTTGACTGATATAAAAAAGTTTGCGAGACTATATCCCCCAGTTTTTTAAATCAGACAGCTTTTCAGCTCCGTCAGTATTGTGTGTGCTCATGATTGCGGCAAAAACGATGATGAAGGGCTTAGAGGATATGAATACAATCAACAATCTTAAACTTGAAGTTAATTTTTCTCATTTTCTCCTCAGATACTTATCAATCAAATGACGTGAATTAGATTATCCTTATACAACTCTTGTATGGTGGTTTTTTGGTTCTTTTATTTTAGTAGAATTGGAAAATTTTATTGTCAATCATTTCATAGTATTATTATACTTTTCTTTGAAAAGAATAAGTTTATTTCGATTCCAACTCCAATTCATCCTTTTGCACATACGTCATCTCAGTCATCCCCTCATGAATTTTATAGAAGATGCTCCAAGAATATTTTATTTATTGGGCTACATTTTTATCCTTTAGTGAGAAACAGTATAACAACATTCCTACCGACTGAGATTTTTATTAATCTCACGTATCACAAATGTGATCTCATGATGCATACTCAAATGTGTGTAGCTGGGTTTACATGTAAACCTTTAAACACACAGTCACCACGTTGCCTAATCCTAAATTTATATCGAAGATCAACAAACCAGGATTGTACAAAGACGGTGCATGATGGATCGGAATTCCTTCCTTTTTTACTCAGTCTTTTTTATAAATCTGGATTATGCATTTTCATTGCTTGTATAAGCATTAGCGTTTTATGTACACACGAATGCTTAACCGGAGAGGAGGTATTCCGCTTCACAAGCGCTAAACAATAAAATGGTAGGTAAATAAGTATCCGTATAGGATCTAAAATTTGGGTATAAACTAAAGTAAATATTGTGCACACCATTTTGGTATTTAAGATTCAAATCTTTAATCCGTCAAAACCGCGCAGAGGACTCTGTTTTTTAGTTGACGTAACAAAATAATGGAAAAATCGTGCAGAATAAAGCCAACCGAGCAAGAGTATAAAATGCCAAAGTTAGAATTTGCTTTGAAATATATATGTCGAGACTGGTTCAATGAAAAGCAAGATGTGCTTATGGGCTTTGTTATTAGCGACGGTATTAAGCATTATGACTGGCTTAAGCCGCTCTTAGCTTTCTGAATAAGAAGCAGCAGCAACACCAGAGAACTTTTTTGTGTCCACTACATCCGTATTGTCGCACTCACAGCTGGATGGAGTGAATGGGAATGTATACAATATGGTTTAGCTATATGCAGCTCTCTTCAAACATTAAGTTTCAGGGATTTGTCTTATCGTCGGCATAAAACTATATGAATATTATGCTATAGATGTATTCATGAATATATGTTGTGTCCTGCTTAGTTTCATGCTTGAGAGTCATATGCTTCCGCTTAACAAGTTTGCCAACTAGCAAAGTTGTCCACAAGCATGTAAGAAAGAAACTTTGAGAGAGTTGCAGGATTTTCCATTTCAGTTCTCCCCTATCGAGAGATGTTTCTTGTACTGAACTGCAATGCAATGCAATGTTGTACTCGAAGAGGATTCTCAGATGCGTTAATTAATATGCTAATGAATCGAATCCCAACTACATGACTAATATGATTAACTTAAATCAAGGTCAGACAAAAAGTGGAGTTTCTTACCTAAAGGGATATGCTGGCCCATGAGAAGTCCGCTGGGATCATCACGAGAGCACCGTCATTCCTGGATGCCGGGGGCATGAGCAGCTTTCTTGCACCTAGCATCCCAGCCACACCAATTCCATTTCCAAGTGAGCCACTTGAGCCAGCTGTGAGAGAGCCGAGTCCAGTTTTGAGTCGCTTGCTGGGTGGTGACAGATCCATTCCTCCGCTGGTGAGGCTGCCCATCACAGACGAAGAAACAGATGATGGCATTGAACCAATATTAGCGGATTGGATTTTAGGATAATCTAATCCAGACACGACAGCATTAGTTCAATGTGATCGGCAGTAGCAGCGGCAACAGCAGCTGCAGCCGCTAACAAAGCAGATTCACCAGCAGAAGTGGCTACTCCTCAACACAAGAAGAAACACCAACACCGGCAACACCACCACCACACTACTGCTAGGAGATGTTGAGGACGAAGAGCCACTGTTATTGCCACCAACTACTCCTTTCCCCTGCAAAAGAAAGAATAAATGCAAACCGTTCAGAGTCCTGGAGTTTGGTAGTTCAAAATGTACACGATTTCCACAAAAGCATATTGCATATATTATCCATTCCTATAAAAGTTGTAGTATTATAGTCAGCCCGAAATCCACATTGGAAAGGGGAAAGGGACATAGATTGAAGATTAGAGTAAAATTTTCGGAGAAAACATTTCAACCTTAATCTCAATGGATTCTCAAACAGAGAGGGATTTCCCTTATGCTTATTTTATCCATCCTGAGAGGATTGAGGAGGAGTTTCGCAGGTGGCGTTTCCAGCTTCCTTCCTGGTAGTTCCCGTTTAATCTAAAGCCAGCCATCAGAACATCAGCATCATCATCATCATCAGATATGACTTATAACGCTACACTTTTCGTACTTTAATGTTTATATCGTCTATCCTGATGTATGACTAGATTTAAATGGATGAAGGGAATGGAATGGATGCATTTAATTATACATCAGTCAGCAGACATTCGTTCCATGAAGTTGCATGGTGCCGGCACGGCACAGGCACAACTTTACTGGAACGCTAAACTAAGCTTGTATGTATATTAAATGATATATAAGTTTTGGAGAAGAGAAAGATCTCCTTTTCCTGTTTTTATAGCTTCTTACTCGCTCCATTCTAACTCCTACATGCTTAACTTCTTCCCATGGCATTACTCACTCCAGTCAGTCAGAACTCTTGTTATTCTCGTATAAAGTGGAATTAGAGATACATTCCTACTTATATCCAACACAATATCAGGTCAGGATCAGCAGCTCAGCATCATCCAACCCGGGATTAATCTCCCTTTGAATCCTTGGAAAATTCATTCAAAAGCGAAGGCTGCTGAGCTTTAGGAAGAATGGCAATAGCACACAGCAGCAGCAGTTATATAAGCTTCGCTCTAGGAGGACGAGGAATATGAAGAAGATGATTATATGGATATATAAACTGAACCCTTTTTCCTATTTTCATTTTCGTCCTCTCTTTCCTCCTCCAGCACTTTACTTTCATTTGCCTGTCCATCCAGGAGGAGATGAATTAAGAGTATAATACTCCGTATATTCGGATCACATCAGGAGAGAGAGAGAGAGATAGAAAAGGAATAATCTACTGCTTCTGCCATGATGAATCTCTCTGTCTTTTATCCTCTACAATATGCATGCTCCTGCTCCAGCTTTTATGTAATGGCTCAACGAAATCAGGATTAATATAAACCTGGAGCATTATGCCCCTTATAAGAGAAACTCCTGGTATGCAATAACAGCAGTAGTCTACTAATATCCATCCCGCAGAGATGCTAAAGTATAGAGTGTAAATATAACATCAAGCATTAAAACCATTCAGCATTATTCATACACTTTTGCATTTCACGTCTTTTATCTATCCTGCTCCTCATCTCTTTCCCTTTCCGTTCCTGAGATATTCATTACTTTGTGAGTAATGAGTCTTCTTCCTCGGATCCCATTATAATCTTAAAACTGTCTAAATCCTAATCTCTTTTCCCGGAATCTGTCTCCTATATATAGATGAGCATAAACCTTAATTTTATAGTCATTCCTCATATTATTATAGAGAGCCCCTTCTTTCCGTTCCTCCTTTCATTCTTTATACATAGCCAACCGTTTCCCAAATAACTCTCTCGCATAATATCCTGGCTACCATTACTTTTTATCTTTATATTATTGTGATCACTCACTGCATGGGAAACAGTTAATCGAAAGATAATATATTTTAATGATGACTGTCTACGCACGTGGGATACAGATTTCCGTCCTCTAAAGCACGAGGACGGATGGGTTATTAAGAGATGCGATACTTTTTGGAATATTTTACTAGATTATATCTCTATATTATCCCGTATTATTATTATGTGCATACCAAAAAGTTATAATCTATTCATAAAGGATCATCGAATATTCTTGTTAGGAGTTTGATAGAAACAAGTCCTTGTTTTTCCCATGAATTTTTCCTGTCTTAACGGATCCTCTGTGGATTTAGCGTCGGTCTAATTCGCCAGCATTGCCCACTGTAATATGGAAGAGACTTGCTAATAAGGATAGGTACACACTCTTCGTGAGGAATATACTAGGAAGCATAACAAATCACGCAACCCTTATGAAGTTTAGTGAGTTTGGCGAGAATGGAGAGGAGCGAGTGAATATACGCAGTTTATGATAATAATGATATAAAATTTTTAGAGACATGAGCAGCAGCTCATCTAAAATGTTTCTTCACCCGAGAAAATCCTTTAGAAAACTGAAGGTACGCTATAATGGAGAGATGATGTAGATGAGTCTGAACTTTCTCTTCATTTGTATATAACTTTACCATTGAATAATAAATTCAGGTAGATTGTATAGTCATGGTCGAGCTACATTATACATTTGAGTAGTAAAGAATTATGGTTGAATGTGCATGTATGAAACACTAACGCTAAAACGCTAACTGTGTAACATTATCAACATCAACTTTTATATGGGATTTGGATCATTTGGATTATGTCAGAAAACTCTCTTCCCTCTGCTCGGATAGATATAGATGAAGTTTTGCGCAATGAAAGGAGAACTTCATCCTTTCAAACTGGCATTTACTCTTAATCCTATTGATCCTCTATCTTTTATTCACCATTTTATTTCAAGAACGATTCAAGCTTGGAGCTAGGCATGGGTTAAATCCTGGACACTGGCGATCAGAAGCGTAGAGCATTAGTCGTTTATGCTAGAAACGTTATTTTTCCTAAATTCCAAAAATAACACACATGGCTGGATGTCGTACGATTAATGGAAAAATGTTATATATCAAACTTTTTTCTCGCTCGGTTTATAGGTAAACTGTTGCAATATTCAATAATCCAACTGGCAGACAACTGGCAAAGTATTAAACCCAAAATTTCATGTGATCGTGTTCTCTTCTGGTTTTAAACAAAAAAAATTCTGGAAGGAAGTGCAAATATTGGAGTGCTCTCTTGCTTTGCTCTCCCACTTTTAAAAAGGTTGGGAGAGCATGAGACAGTGCAGAGCATTTAGAAAATCCCATGCAGACGTCAGATAATACCTCGTGTTGATGGGGAAAATGTACATTTAACCTTATATACATAGATTCATACCATATAAAAATGTGTACTACTGGAGAGAGATGGAATAAATGGGATGGATGCAAGGAGGAAAAGAGTCCAAAGTAATCCATAATACTTTGGGCAGCTAAGGCTTAGCTTAAGCCCTGGCTTATACGTCCTTTAACAACAGGAGAAAACGCACACACACACTCACACATATTTACACATATAGTAAGCAAATCCATCCGTTGAGTAGAAAAAGACGGAGCATGAATTCCCGTTGTACGTAAAACGTACCATCATCAGCTCAGCAAAAGCAACATGAAGGAAATCCAATTCGGGATTAGGAAGAAAGCCCAGAGAGACGAGCAGGGAAGAGGAGAGCGTCACACAAACACACTCACATAATATAAGCCACAAATACTGCTAAATACAACAGACAGAAAAGAAAATAAGAAATACAAACTATAAATACAAAATTGTCTACTTGGGCTTCCACAGCGTCCGCTTATATTAGTTGGTGATGTTATGTTATACATTTCTCTTCCTTGGAGGTAGACATCACATCATCCCAATAAGAACAGGTTTAGGTGCATATTTATATTTCTTCGTATTTATTTTGGATGACGGGAGCAACTGGGCTGACGACGACGAAAAGCATGAAATGAGTTTTTTAGAAAATCCAAGCGAAAAATACAAAGTTCGCTCCGCTAGCTTTGTGAGTGAAGAAGAGAGACAAAATTCTGTCTTTAAAATCCTAAATCCATCGAACAGAAAACAGAGCACAAACAACATGGCACATGGACAAGCAACAGACAAGATATAGACAGATCGAATTGTAACCAGACGTTCCGTCCCGGTCACAAGCAAACACAGAGAAAGAGAGAGAGAAACGTGGATTACTGGGTTACGCAAGATTACATTTTTATAAGAGTATAAAAGAGGTAGGTATACTATCATACCTAAAAAACGAATAATGCTATTTTCTATTCGTTCTAAAATTCATCATCGCCAAAGATAAGATGTTATGATATAGAGATAATATTTTTTGTTATGAAAAATATATAGTGGGACACATGCATGCACACTTTTACAGTTTGTAAAAAAGTTAAAGGTTAGTATGGTGGTTGATTTAGATGTATTCACAATGGAGTGGAAGCTTTAGTAACCGAACGGATCCCTAATGTAACATGCGATTTGGATTGCTGATCCTCCGGACGAGCTTGAGCTGCTGCTGTATGCATGCTTCTCCTGCTCCAGCTCAGGGATCACTGGCTCTGCTTGGGCTTTCGAAGGAGCATTAATTCTTCAGCGCATCAAATGTTTAGCAAGAGCTTTATCCCTGGTAGCTGCTTTCTGCTGTTTTTTTCTGACGATATGATGCTGGATTTAGATGCATGCGTGGAATATGTGGATCTCTGGATGGAATCCTAGCATGCGAGAGACTGTTCAATCATGCTCCCTGTGGAAAACTCACAGTCTCCTTTGTTTCCTTGCCTCTATGTATGCACGTACTTATTACCTAAACGTATGTAACTTTACACACAACCATTATACAGACGTATATTATGCATGTTCCTACTGCCAACCATGTGGTTTGGTACATTAGGAGCTGTGGTCATTTGAGAGACGGAGAAAAGTGGAATCCGAAAAATGTACAAGTATAAACAAAGTAAGCCGGGCGAAATAAAGCTCTGGGATTAGGAGAAATGGTTGGATTTCTGGGATGCTTCATCCTGTCTCTTGAACCCAAATGACCAAATTGAACTTGCATGTCATATCTTGGTTAGATCAGCCAATGAATATATATCTAGCTGAACACTTTCCCTTTTCCAAATATAAAAACATTATTTACCTTTTGAAGATTACGTGTCTAAATACGTAATGGAATGGAAGATTTATTTATTTCATAGACCCAAATGGGTCGTTAGAAAGATTGTTATTGTTCCGAAAAATATGTTTCATTTGCTTTAAGCATTACATCATCTCATGCTCAGTTTCACCAGAGCTATTCCAGTCACGATTACAATCGCAATTGAATCGTTGGCTGATTATAAATGCAATGACATCCTGCAGAATATTTTCCAGGGGGATCATGAAAAACTTGAAACAAATTAAACAAATATGGTTGCTCTGATTTAGGAACCAGTCCAATGTAAGGTTTTTGCTCTGTACAAATACTATTTACTGAACCGAAATCCATCAATGCCACACGCTTGAATCTACACACGTAAACACAAACCGGGCCGGAGCTTTTCCCACAGTGCGTAAGGGTATGTACTACTTTGGTAAATCATGAAAAATTGCTAAACGTTAAGTACTGAGCTTCCGGTCATGCTGGTAATGAAATTGGAGTGCTGTGGTTTGTTGAATTAGCCATAGATTCAATGAAATTACGCAAACATGTGTATGCTGAGAATTTTAATAAAAATCTCGACCAAGAATAATGACGTAAATTGTGTATTACAGGAAATAAAATGTGAGTTGTAGTGTATTTTTAATTCAGAAATGAGTTTACCTTAAGAGACAACAGAAATCCATTCATGATGAACTTAAAAAATCCTCCTTATCGTGAAGCGTTTAGTGAATCAGGTACATGCACACATACTGAATATTTTTGTGGATGTAAAACACTTTGCTTCTTCACTAAACTTCACAGAAACTAAATTAAACCCAGAAAAATCACATCACAACTTTCCACCGCGACTCTTAAGACTTAATCTGCATGATATTCGATTACCATTCAGCTAATCGCTGAAGGCACATGGGTTTTTCCGATAAAATAAGTTGAAACATAATTTTAAGCGATTTATCAAGGAAATCAGTGGCAGAAACATGATTTTGCTTTGTCATCATCGTCATTGACTGTTATACATGGGTTAATTCATGTATTCATATTTATATATCCAATTCATGTGACAAATTTATATATAGGTATGTGTAATTTAATCTGAAATTCTATACATGTACTACTTATCGTGTGATTAGAGCATATTTTAAGTATTTATAAATCACTGAGATTGGCCTTGAACTGAAGCTGAGAACAAGAATGTTGAAAATAACGGATTGTCGATTTGTCGATTGCAGATTTGATAGATATCTATTGGAAAATAGAATGCAATGTCGGTTATCTTTTGGACTTTACTTTGTCGGCACACTTGACTTGTCCTAATCAGCAGATTTTTAACATGGCTGTGGAAAAAATCGACGCAGTTATAGCAGATGATCGTGATTTAATCGCAGGACAATCACAGTGGTATAACTGTTATTGTATCGAATATTGACAGCTAAATATTATATTTTGACGGTTTCCTCGACTTAATGGCCAATGCCACGCTCTTATTTTGCACATCTTGTGATAACTTTGGATGTTTAGGTATAAGTTTAAATGTACAAGAATCCGAACGACCTATTGCATATAGCCTTTTGAAACTAAAACTTTTAAATTTATAAATGACAGGAACATTGCACAATTTTACATGTGTGGAAGTTTGCCAAAATATAAACACATAATAAATGACAACAAGTAAGAGCCAATGCATTAAATGTTTTACTCTCCCTGCTTTGGATTATTGTGTATGGATGGATTACCGTTTTGAGGTTAAGTTTTAATCCAAAAGGATCTGGCTGAGCTCAGCCCGAAAATAGTATAAGCGGATTAAGATTTCCAGGATTTAAGAGCCAGTGCAATGCAGTAAGCATACAAATACACACCCAACACATTCATTTTCAACGAACTGACAGGATTTACACTTGGTTTATAATCCTTAATATGACGTAACATACAAATGTTAATCTATGTATGCATTTATGTGAGAATGTTCGTAAATGCCAATGTGCATGTATAATTATATCTAGCTAGAATTTAAGTGCGTTTGTTTGATAATACTCCTATTTTAGTAGAGAGTAAAGCCGGATTTAATTTTATATTTCATGAAACGGATTAAAGATTTTAAAGATTAGATACCTTAAATCCAGTATGTGAATGATTATACTTTGGGGGACTTTTCCACGAAACTCTACGTTTCTATTAAGCTTGAGATCCTAGCATGATTAGAACTTGGGATAACTGCACTCAAGAATTTTTCTATTTTGTAGTTATACTTCCGTTGATTAATGGATCACAAATCATTGCAAGTTTTTACCAAACGATATCTTACGCTGAGCAAATCCTATCGAAAATGCGAGCGAGAAAAATAAATGTAAAGAATTAAGCCAAAAATCAGTTTTCCTCCATCCATTCGTAAATCGATCGATCATTTTTGTCTATATCATCGTCATCGTCGTCACATGGGATGGATTTATTTGGTTTACGTACAATGTAGAAGATAATAGCAAACTCACTAATCCTGTCATCCGTCCCTGCCTTACCTATCCCCGTATTAGTTTACCTCTCAATCAGTTGACAATAATAACAGATTACGCATTCCCCATAATTATCACATTTTAAAGGTATTTGCACAATCCATTTTGGCCTTATCACGCAGATGCTCACATGCACATGTACAAAGCTGTGACAAATACACACAAATCCTCAACGAGGAAACTTGGGAAATATAATATAAATCCCATAAATCCATATCATGTAGGTACGCAGGCCAATGTGCAAGACAAAAAAGCAATATTGATCAGAAAAATCACCTAAAAGTTAATCTTTAGCCAAGACTTGAAAGCTTTAATCTCAAATGACGAAATCTGACACCTGGTCTGGTAAGCCAAGCTAAAGTGTCACACACAACGAAACTATACAACTATGCATATAAAAACGAGACATTAATACGCGATTATGACTGCATATTATTATGATGATAAAAACCTCACCGATCATCCTTTCATGTCAATCAATATGAACTTCATATCCTTCTCCAGAGATACAGCTTAATAACACTTCAGCCAGTTATTGAAACATGATAATTCATCAGCAGTTAACGATATTTCACATCCCAATATATTGGGAACGAACGCTACTTGCTGCTCATGACCAAATCGAGTAATTACTAGGAAAGAAGTCCAGCGTCCAGCATTGCCCATATGCGTATGGATCAATTGCTCAATTCTAATCAAGCAAATCAATTTGTCTGACGTGACAACTAAAGGACAATGACAAATGCCAGTCGCCAAACAAAGGTGAGTAAAGGATGGAAATGGTTAAAACTTGTACTTTAATCTAATCCTTCTTATCTTTGAGTGGGTAAAAATGTAAACAAGATTTAGAGACAGAAAAATTGTCACCCAATTTTCAACAGATTAAGCAAAATTCACAGAAACACAGACTCCAGCAAGGAAAATCTTGATTATGTATTTAAACCACTATAAAATTAGCTACAGCTGGGTTCTGTTTTTACTACGCAGACATAATCCATTCAAAGGGCAATATTGGCTTGTTATACTAGTATCACATTACATCATAATTGTTGTATCGTCTGGAAAAGCTAATAATCATCCTCAAGAATTCATGATAACAACGAAGGCATGCTTGTTCAAGTATTTGTCTTTCAGTTCATTCAATACTTACGACACGTCATCAATGTTTTCAGATTGTAGTGAAGAGGTCAAACTACCGAGTACACTAATGTTGTGTCTCATTTTCATTCTTGCGAAAACAAAAATACTGCTAGACGTAGACATATCAGTAGTTCATGCATGCTGACCGAGATTTATTGGAATTCTAAAATTCGACATCGTTTTGCATTCATGATACTTTTACTGGTTTGCATACATTCGTTATATGCTCAAATTATGCATGATAAAAGAAAGAATTCATTTTTGCTTCGGAGTTTGAAAAGTACGGAAACTCGTTGGGGGTTGATCAAGTTATATCAGCAAACTTTGGATGGGCTATGATATATATGCTTTCTACATGCTTAAATGACAAAAACTGTTGAATTAAACTTACCAATTGTTGTTGAATCAGGGAACCAGCAGCAGCGGCTGCGGCAGCCAGGCTCATTTGTTCCGCAGCACTGGTAGCAACACCCAAAGCGCCAAGCATAGGGTTGCCCATGGAGGATGATGATGATACCATTGCAGATGTCCCAGTGGCATTTGCCCCAGGTGAGGATGATGCGCCACTTGCTCCAGACATTCCTAGCTTGCCCGTATTAGCGGCGACCCACGCTTCAGCAAAAGTTTCCATCGCACTTTGGAAATCCATTTTATTCCTCCTCTCCCTTTTTCTGTTCTACTTTTCTTTTAATCAAATAATTACTTTTTTGCTCCTTATTCCTTGGAGTCTTCCAAAATAAAAACAGCGATAACCAAAACCCCGTGTTTTGGAAACACACTCTTCCAGAAATGCAATTAGAATTGATTACCTAATGTAAAATCCAAATTCTCTTTAAAAATGTTAAAAACATTTAATGTTCAGCCAGCTAAAAAAAACAATGCACAGACTGCCTGTCTAAAAGTTTTTGTTGATGAGAGGACAGCTTTAAGCTAACGACCGATAAATGGCAAAGGACTTTTGTAGTCTGAACAAGAGTTTCAGAATGCTTGTAGTCTTGAGTCCCGTGATAATATTATGTTGTCTCCGAAGACACTGCTCTATTTATGTGTGTGTATGTATTAGTTTTTCGTCGTGGTGGTATCTTCGGTAATTAGTTAACGGGCTGTAATGTATTTGATCAGCTATGCAAGAGTGTACTTTGAATTTGCAATCTTTTTAAGTCATATCCATACCGTGTCATAATTACACTCTGGAGCTGTCAGCAAATGCATAGCTAAGATAAGAGCAGAGACGGTGCTTAAAAATGTTTAAGAGGTTCAGCAGCAGCTTCGGATGATAGAGTTGTTCCATACTTCACATTCATATGTGGGAGCAGAACCAAAGGGAAGACTTGCAGTGGGTACATTAACGGAGAAGCATCATCGTCCGGGTCATATTTCCACTGCTTGCTCATTCTAATAAAAAACAAATAAATAGTCACCTTTGCTGAACCCTGTTGGTGGTTTTATGGATGAAGAAAGACTTGTTGCGACAACATATTGAACTTGATCCGGAATGCCCTACTTACTGACGGTGCATTTCCTGCAAATAATGACTGTTTTGGATTTTTTGCTAGCTGTATATCATCTATGGATGATATGGCTGAGTACCATCACCTACATTATCAACGTAATGCTCATTGTTTTGAAGTGTTGTTGTTGAAATTATTACAGCAGGTGTCTGGAGATGGGATGCCAAGAATAAAGCATTAACAGTGATGATGTCATTTTCAATCAATAAATCTTATTATGTAGTATGCCTAATTGATTTTTCTCTTGAATGAAAATGTCCATATTAATTCTTGATGTGCTTGAAACCAGCCTTGTTGCAAAAATTTGCAAGACAGGACAACCCAATATGCATCAAATCAGAAACCAAATCACTGAACCTGTCTACCTATGACGAGCTATTAAAATCAGCACGTACAAAGTTTTTTTTATGGGGAAGCTAATTTGACACTTAAAAAGTTCTACGGTTTTGGTGCATCTTGAATTTTGAAAAACCGTTGATTTTTTAATTGAACATGAATCGGCTTATATGCACTTTTTATCAACTTCTGTATAAATCTAACTTCAACATAAGGTCTCACAATGTAAGATTTTGTACTCAGCGTAGAATATTTGGACAGGTAAGTAGAGAAAAGAGCACATCTTTTATATAGTCTTAGTTCTATATCCATACTGGCATGCATTAGGATTATTAATGTAAAAAGGATTTGAAGTCACATCAGAAATTAAACTTTTACAGCGAAGCTCTAAGTACACGTGGTTATAAAATGGAGCAGATTGGTAGCATAAAGATCTCCAATTTCGACAGAATCAGATTGAACTGTAGCACAAAAAGTGTAAGTTAGTTTTTATGTGTATTCAATCAATCTTTATTTCTGCTCACTATTTTTAACATACACATAGCTTCAGCTGTACCAATGTATATAATGGTCTAGAATGAGCGAGGAGGAGTGAGGGCAGCAAAATTCCATAATGCATAGAGTGATTAGGGGAATGGCATCGGGAAGGAGAGAGTGACAAGGGAAACGTAATAATAACATCAATTTCAGTTGTTGTCAGTTTTTTCAATGGCACTAGCTCGAATTCCGCTCTTTGTAGACGTAACAAGATTCCAGCAAATCCTTCTGTCAGATATTCAAGTGACTTCCCTTTTTGCTTGCTTCAGCTACATAATATGAGACACGCTATGTAGCTAGTTTACATGTACATTCTAACGGGGCATTATGAAATCGGAAAGACCCCAAATGTTGGCCGATGGGAATGGTACAGTAATGCTGCTAAATTTGGTGCTGTAATTGTAGCAATGCGTTCCTATTTTATTGAGGGACATTTGAGAGGTCCCACAAGATATTAAAGATTTTAAACTTGATGTGTGATTGATTCAAAATTTTAATACATTTTTATACAGACAATGTGGTTACTCGTTATCCATTATGTAAAGTACCTCTTAGCATATTTTTAGAAAAGTGTTGACTTGTCACCAAAAGATAATCCAAAGATGACAAACTACATCCGTGAGCAGAAATATATTAAAATTTGTGTTGCCTTATGAAAACCAAATAGAAATAAACTGTCATGGAGCAACGAACGTATTCTAAACGAAGACCATTGGGAATTAAGAGGCATTTTCTTTGCTGCAAACAACAACTAATCCGATAAACTGGAGACAAGCAAAAGATAATCCCATCGAACGTTTTCCAGCGAACATGCATCATACTTATTTACGAACCCTCTTCAGCGTCTCTCCCTTTATTCTATATTCTAATCCGATACCATTTTCTTTAATGAACCTAAGCTTTACTGACTTGCTCGAATGTACATCGAACAAAAAATAATAATTTTTCTCTTGATCCTACTCTTCAGCTCATGACGGAATAAATATAAGTAATGCGACATAAAAAAATCGACTGAAAAAGCACCACTGGTGAAAATAAGCTCAAATGCTTGTCATCTAATTGAAAGACATGATTTTCCATGCAATGAAACCACCTGTACTTGAACGAAAACCAAATACGTAAGAGAGTGAATGATTTGCTTACCTTGTTGCGTTTAACGGTCCATTTTAAAAGCGAAAGATTTATAGAGCAATTTCAAATTATGTATGTGTAAACGTTTGTATGGAACTTTTAAAATGAGTTAACTATTGTAATGTTAGTTAGTACAATGCACTACTTGTACATTGTCTGCACTCAATGTGGGTGGATGGGGAAATGTGAGACTGTGTGGAACAACTGGGCAAAACTTATGTAACTCTTGGAAAGCTGCAACGTAGTATGTTTTTCGGTTTATTTGCTTGTTTTTCTCGGATGATGAAGATGTGGCTCGACGAAAGCAGAATTAAGGAGTGAGGCTTGGAGGGTAAGGAGGAGAAAGTTAAGTAGGAAATGAAGTGCTGGATGAGGTACGATGATACTCAGTGGATACGGATGGATTCCCTATGGCATAATACACATTTGCTATCACATCCATGTATTTATACACACCCAGCGTGTTTCATAAGGTTACTCCACTTCATTGCCTAAAAACTCCCGTCTTCCTTTTTATACTTGTCTTCTTGCGTGTCTGTTGCTTTTGCTTCTGCAGAAAGTGAGTGAGAGAGAGTCAGGCTGGTTCGCATGGATGGGGATAGATTTCTTAGGTTTTCCTCCGCTTCATGTGTTTGCTTGACTCATAGCCTGAAAGGATGGATGGATGGATGTTTTGTTGCTCAAAGCAGGAGCAAAAGCTACTGCAGAGCTTCGTAGCTGTGGGGAAAGTAAAGGAGAGAATTTTGCTGCAAGAGTCTGTGTGTAGTAAAAGCGAGGGTTAATGCACGTTATATATACGGCAGAATATTCTCATAATATGTGAAATAGCAGCTTTCTGGGAGGTCCCCACTTTCTCGTTCGTATTATTCCCGCTAATCCATTCTCCACTTGTGCTGCAAAGTGGGTCGGCTCAACAGACACAGCTAATGTTAGTTTAGTAAGGCCTTCTTGGTTCTCCGCATGTCTATGCATTTAGGCTCCACCAAAGACCAGAGTAGATTTTAGGTAATGTTACGTCTACATGCTGCTGTAGGAATCCGTTGTACACAGAAACGGTTAACTTTCCTTTGGACAAATTGTATGGGGCATTAGGAAAAATTCATTTGGAAGGTTTTAAAATTTATTGCAGTTTGACGGTAGTTACAAAATTTACAATACTTTAAATAATATATTTGCATGGTAGATACCAACAATGTAGTGGTTGATTTGTAATAATTTTAACACTTGGTTCGTGTTTTGTGTTCAATACTTTACAGCAGTCATTTTAAAAATTAGTGTATTTTTGTCCGATTATAGTAATTTGAATATTTTTCTGTTAACAATCCATTTTCTGGATATATTATATTTGTGGCGTATATCAGACCGCATCCAATTTTATCCACATAACATTTATCTCAACTCTTGTTCTCGTTCTAAGCTAGGGCAAAGTGAAGCTGCACAAAAGTACATATGAAGTGAGCTCTCGCTAGCATAGCGTCATGCACTTCTTCCCAGTGAATCTCTGGATGGAAGCCACATGCTTCTGCTTTTCACTTTTATGTGAATGCTCAGAGATTAAGCGAGATCCTTTGAGCATATCCTCATGGCTCAGCCCATCCCAAGCTCTAGATCCACCCGCCTTACTGGGCTTGAACATATTTGAGTCTTAAGGAATGATAGCTAGCCTTGGCACATGAACATCTTGAAGACTGATGCCTTGGGAAGGGTTAACTTTCGCCCCAAGCCACATCCTCCTTTTTCCTTTTCTTCTGTTTTAACATGTGATTTACCAATTTTGTGGTGGATTTCCAAGGAAAACGTGCGTAATGACTTGTCCAAACATGCTCTAACCACACAACAAGTTTTTTTCGAATTTTCTCAGCACACGTAGCACTCTACCGACTTGGAAGACTTAAGATATCAGTGCAGGTACACGTAGCACGTTCGTATTTTAGCAGAGAAAGGCCTTCAACATATCATAAGAGCTTTTGGTTTTACCCGAACATGTCCGTATGAAAGGTTAGAAAGGAAAAATAATGGAGTTAATTTGAAAGTTTTCTAGGAGGGACTTAAAAGTATTAAAAATATTACTGTTGTAGATGAGACATAAGGCTTAAGATGTTGATATCCTTTTCAAGTTTTTCCAGATTGGATGATGATAGTAGAGTATGGCAGAGGTCTTGGAATTGATGTCGAGAAATGAAAGAAAGTAAAAGAGTTTTTGCGTTTGCTTCCTGCTTTGAATTCATACTCTTGTCTCATATCCATAAAGCAGTGCAACGAAGAAGAGAGAGAGAGTATCATGATGGGTCTTATTTTCTTTTTACAATACACTCACCATTTCTCTCGTGAACTCATATAATGTTGATGAGGCAAAGAAGAGGAGTACACGAATAAGATGAGGGATTTATGATGAACGTGCTGGTATCAAATATATCTGGCATTAAAATGGGCAACACGGACTCTTCTCGTTTTGATGAAGAAAATGTCGGAAAAATACATTTTAATCTCTGAGGTTGTAAGGGGTGATTAAAAGCTGGGCTTGGCTCCTTCACTTGCTCAGCAAGCTCACTCTTTTCTGGTTCCAGAACTCTATTCTTTCCTCCACTTTTTCCAAAAATTTTCCTCCTCCTGAAAAGCTTTTACACAACTTAAATACCATAAATATGCTACATCTTACACCTCCCGGTAGAGATACGCCAGCCAGTTTACTTACCATGATGGTTAAGATCTAATATCATTGGTATTAGTTTGAGAAAGAGCAAACGGAATGAGAGAGAGAAATATCATCTAAAGTAATATCAACCAGTCATATCTTTCCCAGAGTACATTAAGTCCATGCATATACACACTACTACTTGTCTTCGATAATTTCTTCTTCGCTCTTGTTCCTATATTAAAATCATAACCGCATCACAATCACAAAACTAGAAGGAAGGAAGCTGCTAGTCAAGTAGTAAGAAAAAGAGAAAATGTAATATTTAAGCAAGGACTTAGGCATGTCTTTCCTCTCATTCCAGGAGAAAAGCACAACCAAAAAAAAACTCTCTCGAGAAAGATAGTCTTGTAAAAAAGCTTTAAGCAACCCAAACCACATAGTTGATAGTTGCAGCGGTCGTCCAACAACCCGAGAAAAGGTCTACAGGGTTGGTTTGCTCCGTTTGCTTATATAAAAAAGGAGTAAAGTACCCAAAGGATTTTCTTTCTTTCATTTTATTTGACATGTGTACATGCTTAAAACATTGTTTCAGATTGATATTCTCATTCCTTGCACTCTGCCCTTTCTTTCTTTTCTTGGGCAATCAAAATGCTAGCTTTTCTGTCTTAAACAAAGCACATAACAACTGGAAAAGGCCGAAGGACGTGGTTTGGTATCACGTTGAGATGAGAAGTTCAGAAATATTGCGTTTCTTCCTTAAATTTTCAAGAAGTTCGTGTTATTTTGTTTATGGAATGTTTTGGGGTATAAAATGAACTTTTTTATGAAACAATATGCTGCAAGTAGTTTTTGTTCCTTGTAGGATACAATGTGATGGGTTAGTTTGGTATTGAGAGTGTAGTGTGGTGGAGCTTATGCATATTAATTTTTTGTAGCTTCATTTTCCACGAATAATTTACGCGTTAGCTTAATGAGTCAAAGCAGTCACTGGAATAAGCTGTCATTTATCATAAGACAGAAAACCAGGCTCAGTTTTTCTCCCGAAATTAAAAGACGTTTTTTGCTAGGTACGAACCAAATTTATCTTGATATATTTTTAATACGAGAGTGATAAAACTTTTTAAAATCACATTATTACATGCGAAGAAATTAATGCGCATAGGAAGATTTCCTTCATTAACCAGACCAGGCCAAAACCACATTTTGTAACGAAGCCAGCTCACATCCCATCGTCTCATTCTAAACGATTAAGTCTCAAATTCCATTCTTTCTTTGACAAAGATTCTTTCGCCAAGTAACCTCATGTACACAGCGTTTGTATAGATAGATTTGGCTGAGGTTGACTTGACTTAATATTACGTTACGATTCATTTCAGACCGAAAACATGGTCATTAATCGCCTCAATTCCAGAATGCAATACGTGAGCTGAACAACAATCTTTCGAGGTTACATACATCCAGATAGGATTTTGTGGTAGGGAGAAGGGTAGGTAATTTCGTTAGCAAACCTCTCCTTCGTTAACGTTAAGTCCGCTGTCTTAAGGAATATCGTTTTGTACAACACTAAAAGTACGCTGTGTGTTAATGTTATTGAACAAGTATACGGGATGCCTCGAAGAAATTGAGATGCCAAAATTTTAACCAATACCCGGAATCGTACTATAAGAGTACCACAGGAAATCTATTTTAAACTGGTATTAATTTCTAGCTTTTGAATTTGTAAAATGGCTTTCAAACCAATCATTTCTTTAAAGAAGTTATCAAGTATCAACCAATGGAAAAAGATGTATGTGCTGAAGTAGTAACGACATCTATGTCTGCAAACGTTTGTAAATTCATGGTAAAATTTGCTAACACACTTCTGAATTACAGTCTCATTATACTCCTTTCGAGAGTATATAATATCTTCATGATCTCATTAAAGAAATTTCTGGAATTTCTATAAACACCTCAAGCATGAGTATCAAATTTGATCTGGATGAGAGATGAGAAGTAAAGTAAAACATAATATCTTTGTAGGTTTGAAACTCCAATTTACTTCATAAATAGTGAGAAGAGACACACATATTACAGTATTGCATGCGTGTTCGTAGGAACGGAAGCTACGCAAATAAGACCATGAGTTCATAGGAAAGAGCTAGACGTATTATGACAAAGAGAGAGACGCAACATTTTGCTCTCTCTAGAAATTTCTCTTAACCTAAAGTGGTATTTCACAGTTGGCAGCTCATAAAGTTACCAAAAGCTTTCTCCGAAAAGGATATCAAAGGGATATGATATGATATTATGATGATGTTGATGAACTGAACTCGTCTCCTCTCACTCTGTTTTCCATGAAGTTAGCTTTGATTACTACTTACTTTCCATAAAATGATGTGAAACAGAACCAGAGTGGAGTGTGGAGATATCTGATTATTAGCCTCATTAATAATCTACTAGCTAACCAAAAGTAAAGGTAAGTAAAGCAAAATAATGTTACTTTAGACTTTTGGCTAGTCTCCTTCTCTCCAAATTTTGGGAGAAACTGAAGAATCTCTTTTGGATCACTGACTGAGAGAAAGTATAAAAGCATTACATTTGCTGCTCCTATAGTACTCTCAAGACTGAAAGTGATTGTGAGATGATTTTAGCTCGGTTACGTTCAAAAGCTCTTGTCTTCACGTGCATACATAAGTATGTTCATGGAAGGCCCGAGAAAAAGAGCAATTTTGACTAGGTATCCTAGCTAGTAAAGTATCAGATAAAATGATGGCATCAGTATCAATTATTGTTACCACTAACCAAGCCCAAGGCCTTCTCAACTGAAGCTCTCTTAAAGTTGCCCCAATATCATTATTCGATCCAATCCTTATAGTTGAGCTTAATGCTAGAATCGTTTAGAGGGATATACATACATCCGGTGGAATCACTTGGTAATTTCATTTATTTGCTGTATCTCGCACAATCAGATCGCCCAGACCAAAGACAAAAGTCAAGAGTTGCCTCAGACAAGATGATGAAGTTACTTCAATTCAAGCAACTTCCATCCCTTCCTCTCTATTTGTGGCTTTTGCAAACGTCATGTCCTGATGCTAAAAGGAAAGGAAATTACGACCCTGAATGAACACTCAACTCTCTCAACACAGCATACTTATTATGTCTGAAAGGAAAAGTAGTACATCAAGAAGATCTTTGCCAAGATCATCATATCATGATAAAGCAAAACTATCCTCTCATCTGGAAGTGTTTGTCTCAAAGCTCCAGAATGTACCTTATTCTTTCAGTTTCTTGAATTGATTTCGCTTTGTTCTGAACACTGTAGTTGCTGACTAAAATGTTACGTGATCGGTCCATTCAAGACAATTTCCATTCCTCCACTAAACTTTCTTTTTTCTCGGGAAGTATGACCATTTTGTACTTGATTTGATGCACATTGATGCAATGCAGACGGTAGCGGAGTAGGGGAACGAGGACGAGAGGAGTTTGAGTATTTGAGATGAGTTTTAATTGTATCGTCATGTCCTACTCTTCACTTCTACACTTTTCACTTCTCAAAGTGGAATAATCTTGTTAGCTAAAAGTTGAAAGCCGGCTTTTGATTAAATTACTCTGGTTTAATTGCACGGCTAAATGTATCTTAATTGTTAGTTAGCCAGAATAGAGAGATGTATGTCAGGGCAAGGAAATCATGATGAGTAAATGACAAAGATCTAAAAAGGACTTACTTTTACAGGAAATGTCAAATCTTCCAAGGAGTTTCGGGACTAATGACTTTTAGAAGATGAAAATAATATCTGTAAAGCTTTTAACTCAGCATGTTGTCAGCAAATTAGACAAAAAAGTGCTCATCGGAAGACATTTAGCAAGAATGTGAAGGTGGAGATGAGGTATAGGTGAAAGCTTTCATTTATAATATATTAAGAAAAGTACGCAGTTTTAAATAAAATTACTTGATAGAGCTCCTCAGTTTTACTTGTTTTGGAAGTAAGGTAAGGTAAACGTTGGTGTATTTTCTTCTTCCGCGTTTCTTACAGAAAAAAAAGAGGTAGAACACAAAAAACAAATTCTCCCGTTTTTAGTTAACAGCAACAATTACAAATTCGTTGGACAACAGAATACCTACCATATTTCTAAAGTGAATTAATTTTAAAAAAAGTGAAGTAACTTACGAAGAACAAGCTTAGAGTTTCTGATTATTTTAGCTGGATGTAGCTGTATCACAAGCCACAAGCGTTCTCCAATGTCAAATTCGATTAAGCTCGTACCATTTTTGTGTTCAATTTTTACCTAATTTTCCAAATAATATAATTAAGTGTCAGCAGTTTTTGAAGTGGATGTATAAATTGTGCGATGACGCAATACTGGGACTTCACTCTGACTTAACTTAATCTGCGATGCTAATTAAACAACCAAGACATTTTTATTCGAGAAAAACTTTCTTGGACCATCGCTGTCACAATGAAATTATGTAAAAAAAATTAACTTATAGGCATTTTTAATGTAAAAATATTGTTAAAACATGTGTATTATTTAGCAAGCTAATCAATTAATCATCGAAGCGGCGATGTATAATTGGATTTATATTAGTATAACAAATACCCCGTAACATCAATTTCTCATAGATAGTTTCGAACTAATAATATTTTCATGTAGAAGCACACCGACCTCACCTACCTACATAATATGGTTTTCTATTCAAGATTGAGGTCGTTTTTTCCAGAAATAGAGCCGTAATAAAATATCGAAAGTATGACGTCATGTCATCATAATGATAACGGTAAAATGTTAGCTTCTAAATTCTGTGACTTGTCAAATTTGATTTTGGAAGAGTAAACCGACGTCCTTCTTTTGCCTGGTCGTTAAATAATTTATGCCAACGGTAGGTATATAAATAATTTTTTGGTCGAGTTGCTATTTAAAATCTTTTAAATTCAGAGTTGAATACTATATAAGCTAGATTTAGATCATTATAATGATAATTCTTTGATTAGACCTTTGAATGCAGCCATTAATTTTTAAAATCGGTTAGCTGAATTATTCTAGCACTCCCTAGTCTCACATTATACCATATGTGTAAACTGTAGATCCAATCCAGCATCCAGCATGCCACCGAGATGAGAGATGGTATCTACAACTCCCTGGCTATGGTTAGTTTTCTCCACACCACCACAACCCACACCAACAAAGACACAATACAAAACTTGTCCCTGTAACATTATTTGTTCTATCATACTTCGTTATTCATAGCACAATGCAAAATGAGGATTTTATAGAGTTCACGAGACAGACGCTTATCTTTAGATTTTTATTATTGTCTCACAAACCAATTTATTTAAAAATGTTGAATCACTTCATCTTAAAACACGCATTTTTATTTCCTGTGGTATGTTTCATCGTTATTATTATGAAGTAATAACTGTCTCCAAATGCTGTATCACTTGTAGAAGCATTGAGACCATACATTACGGAAATGTCTCTCGAGTCCAAAAAATACACATACAACAAATACAGAGCAATTTTTTTGGTACTCACTCAATTTATCATGATAGATCTAACATCATCTCTAAGTAAGCTACGTTTCAGTTTCAGCAGCAGAGTTACAAGCAAAGTAGTAGGCATTAGGCATGATGAAATGATGATGATACCATTTCCTGATGTGAAGATGAAAGATGAATGACTACTGAAAGGAAGGAAGAGGGCAAGCAAACTTTTTTAAGCAGACTTGTTTTGGATCTGTATACATATTCATTCCAAAAGTGTATTTACTAGATTTTTTCATTTTTTAGTTTCCTTTGATATATATTATATAACAACGATATATATAAAGAGTATAGTTAATACTATGTACACATACTATATTACCTCCCTTTGACAAAATTAATCTGAAGTATGCATATTATTATATTTTCTGAGTATGAATATGAAAAATCCCCATTTAACTTAAATTCTTTTTCCCATTCGAGTATTATTTGCAAGTAGGAGTGGAGTAGAGACATTTAGCCTTTTTAGCCAATCTTTTATTCCATGTTCTTATTCTGTCAGTCAGCACAGTTTAATACTCTTGCTGCTTGAGCTTGTTCCTAAAAATATGAATCCGTTTCGGCAGCATTTCAAACAGGGAGGTTACGGAATATTCCGAGAAATTCAATTCAAAGTCAAGATTGCATGGGAAGTTCTTATTTCCCAACCCTTTCTGAACTTATATGTAACTATTAGTATACATTTCAACATTGAACAAAAAGATCAAGTTGACGTACTACAAAAGAAGTTAATACCTTCAAAAATGGAGTAACTCTGAATTGACGTGGGTTGGAAGAATAATATGTAAAAAAAATGACAAAAAAATCTCATTTGCCAGAAAACGTAGGAATAAAAATACATAAGGTAGAACAACTGCTACTTACAAATGAAACGAGGAAGAGATCGGCAATAATGTGGGGTAAGCTTCTCGAAAATCTACAATAATATCTTACATGGAAGAGAACACGTATAAGTGCTTATTATCATCATACAGTTCACAGTATCTATATCGTAATATTATAGTGTTTAACTGTTGAATCCTTAATGCAAAACTCCTTTTTTTATCCTCCAGAACAATTTCCTTTTTTGCATAATCTTCTTTGTGGCTCAAAAAACGTTTTAATTTTCTATGAATCCAAACAAAAGTCGACATGAAAACGAACAAGATTCACAAGAAGTTATACTGGAAGGGAGATAAAAAAGATAACAAAGCTTGCAAGGGGATGGATGCCAAGTGTTCGCCTGAAATGGTAAATCTTTTTCGTGTTAGGAAGAGATGAAGCTTTTATACTCAATATAGAAATAGGGGTAGTTTAAAATTGAAAACTACAGAAAATTGAACACCCTACATAGTTTCTACCCATATACATCACACAACTCGTCACAATTTGTTTATCTAATTATAAAAGAATTTAAACAAAATACTGATGATATTTCTATCGACTTAAAAACTTGTCAGTTATTGGTAGCTCAATTGAATTTTGTCATTAGCTCTCGTTCCTCTTGTGAACCTGCGAGAAATAATCACATTTTTAAGATAACGCGAACATTTTATGGTCAAATGTGATTAAAAACTGTCACTGATGTTTGCTGCCACATTTTACAACAATGATTTTAAGTGCTAATACTGTAAACTATCAATATTGTATTGTCAGTAAATGAAAAATGTGTTTACCTGCAATATCTCGTAACCATTTCACGAATTTCGAAAGTTCAAGATATGCTGCGGGAGGGTGGTTATCTATCCCAGTCTGTATGCATTTTCTCCCCCTTGTTTTGCATTCAATATCATAAATAAATGATGTAACCCCGCAGTGGACTGGTCGTCCTTTACGATCTTCACAAAACGCTGGACTACCAGAATCCCCACTGCTTGCTGCATAGTTTACAATTATAATTGATTTCAATTTTCATGCAAAAATCGACAATGAGAATATTTGGTTAAAGTCGCACCTGTGACTTCGCTGCCACCTCCAATGCAAAAATTTTGAGTCATAAGACCCCATCGCTCTATCACTCGTTTGCATTTCTCATCGTCCACACTGTAAATTGTCGCTTTTCCAGCAAGTAAAGCGCCTGTAGAAACTCCAGCATCAGTAGTTCCGAAACCTGCAAGCCATGCAACACCTGCAAGAATGAAAGTGATATTTTATCAAATGTGAAATCCATTTTATTGGAAAACGTAGATTGAATTAACAAACGTGACCACCTTTCGGCTTGAACCCTTTGACAGCAACACGCAACGGTTTAACATATTTCGAGTACTGAATCTCACGATCAACTTGTATAAGGGCAATGTCGTTCTTTATTGGAACAGTATTTCTGTATCCTTGATGAACAACAATTCGAATGCCAGTAAACGTCTGATTTTTTGGTACAAGGTGTTTTTTGCTGACGTGGTTGACACCAGCAAATACTTTGATATGACCTGGTCTAGCCACCCTTTGTTCTCCATTTATCACGCAGTGTGCTGCTGTGATGATCCATCTTTTGTTGTAAACAGATCCTCCACAATTTCCACCAGAATCATAAGATCCAGGGAACAGAACGGATAGATACACAATGTTCGGAAACTGATTGGGTCTTGCTACATTTGCTGATATAATTTTTGCTAGAAATAAATTTAAGATTGAGTACATTTCCCAAAGATAGGATCTTTCATGTAACTGCTGCAGTGCTTGGTTGTTGAGCTTTAACGTACCGAACTCTGAGTTTTTCTGGCAGCAATACAGACTAACTCCGTCGGAGCCATCTTTTAGGCTGCAATGATGACTTGTGGATTCCACCCAGTCCGACAAAGAGTTTGTGCTCAGATTCTTCAAACTTTTCTCGCAAGTTGTTCCTCGTTGCACACAAGTTTCGGAAGCTACACATTGCGGAAGGTAGTCAGCAGTCTCCAATTGAAGTGATGATGAGATTAAAAATATTAACAGGTACAAAAATATCAACATGTTTCCGTACCACATCCCAAAAAGCGCACGGACTTAACTAAAGTGCTCTACAAAGTGGATGGTTGAGAGTACTAAACAGTTTGATAATTCAACAGTTTCTGTTCGCTCAGTCCAATCAAGGAAGAAACTTTGGAACAAAACAAAACTTTTGCAGCAGTAAAAAATGTGCAAATACACTCATTGTAGTTGTACCTACCACAGTTTAGCTGTACTTTTGAAAAATGAACAAAGAAATAAAAATACTCAACAATACGTACAAAAAGCCTCTACAAGAAGATTTTTGGACTTGCTCCATCTATTTCAGACCTAATTCATAGTTTCCTACCACAAACCCAACTTTACTGTTGGCTCACAATTAGTTTTCAAACGGATGCTCTAACATTATTGCTATCAGTTTAATCTAAATCTGACTGGTCTGTAGGATGCCTCAAGCAGGTACCAAAAGCTGCCAGCAATTTGTGATGCGGAAAATGTTAAGTGCTTAAAAGGAGACTAAGTATTTTATAATACCAACTCATTACCAAACAAACATACATTTTTCTGCGTAGTTAAATCATTTACTTTGAGTGCCACCCCAAATTATATTATGCTGGAGGATATTGTTCAAGGTGTCCTGGAGGAATGTGCAATACATGCTTTAGTTGCTTTTAAGAGTCAACTTATTATGCCTATGCCTATTTATAGTGGATAGCGTATTGCATTATGTTTGATGGGGCAAGGTGAGACTTAATATTTGTAATATATATTTAGTATAAGAAATTAACAATGCATTTACTTATTCACATTGTGGTATTTATATTGCATGATATTCCTAACTTCAACAGCTGAAGTTGAGGCTTCGTTGAAATTATCAAAAAAATCAAGCTAAATTTGGTTCAGATTTTCAATCACAAATTGATTGACAATCGGCACAGCCACAACATGTATGCACAATATAAAAACTGTTCAAATTTTTTATGTTAAGTTTCCAATCAAACAAAATTCCAGGAAAATGCAGCGTATTTGAATGCTTTACTGAACTCGGCCTGATTGCGAGTTTTGGAACGAGGCTTAGCCTAAAAAGGTTACCAAGTCCTTAATCATCCGCATAATAATTTTGAAATGCATTCTGCTTTTTAATTTGTATCCAATGCATTTGATGACAGGTAAAAAAGCAAGTCTTAGTAATAAGTGTTGCATGATGCTACAGGAAACGGAAACCTTGTGTGAAGGCGATTTGAAGAGCATAAAACCCAAGTCGGGCCTTGCATGTCACTATACACACAGAGAGATGAACAGAGAAATATGGGTGACAAAGTAAATCAGCAAAAGGATCATTAAAGAACAATTGGCGTTATTTGTAGAATGAACTTTACTACAAAATCTTGAGAGTGAAGTGAACAAAACAAACGCTAGTACCCATTGGAAGTCAATGGGTATAGACAAGAACAGCAAATTGAAAACCCGTTTACGATTTAGAGAATCGTATGGAGTGCACAAATGCACAAAGAACTCCTCCATCCATCCAGCAAGTTCCAGTTGGTCCTGTCCATATCATAGATGTAACTTGGGGTCTAAAACTCCCTCACTTTGAATTCTCAAAACCGTTCACATCCCTCCCTCTTTTTCAAAACCAAAACCACTCACCAATCCTTCACTCTTTTTTCTAATTTTCAATAATCCCTCTCACTTCTGCCAGGACATTTAGATAATCCTTCACATCACTCTTTGTTACTCTTTTCGAAATCAAAACCAATCCCTCATTACTAACCTACAATGACCATTTTTGAACAGACAAAGTCTGGAATCCAGCGTATTATGCGTTATAAAGTGTAAAGGTCATCATTTTCTGTGTTTATTTTAACGCCGATCCCTTTCTTTACCGTTTTTGTCCTATTTTTTTATCATTTTAAGAAAGCCCCATACCGTTCCTTCTTACTCTTGGTGCAAAAAATCCTTCTTACTCTTTTTAATAGGTTTGAAAATCACTCACCACTTATTCCCTCTTTTTGTTAAAATAAAAAAACCTTCACCTCACTCTTTTGGGTTTCTTGAACCACTCTTCAATCCTCCCTCTTTTAAAATCAGCAAAATAATAATCACTCTTTGATCTTGATGATTTGGTTACACTATGGTCCAATATATCCAAGTTCAAAAAAGAAAAGTCGGCTCAGTTGGGACTGGCTTTGCCCGCATAGAGAGTCCAGTTAGAAGGGCAAGCTTGTGGGCGTACTGGCAGGGAGCTGGAACGGCGATGGTTCCAGACCAGTTGTAGTACATGTGGCAGAGTTTGTAGGTGATGAGCTGGATCCGGTCAGCGTCAAAGTTGTTTTCATCCTGGAGCACGTTGTAGGAACACGGAGAGACAGTCCTTGTCTGGCAGCACAGGAAATCAAGTAGAAGTCGTACCTTTGAAAAGAAAGCAACAGCAAAGCAAGTGTGTTAATTCCTGTGGAAGAGAAAGGAGAAGTAATATAGCAGAACATGTTATGTTGATTTGGCATACCGTTCCGGGAGGGTGACAACTTCATCAACAATTGTTCCCGGTGGAGGGTTTTGGAGGTTCATCTTCATCATCATGAGTCGAGTGTTGACCCGTTTGGATACGACGATGAAAGTGAGGAGTGGGGGTGACCTTCCTCCGTTTGCGTACATCTTCATGAGTCCCTCCTGAAATCAGAGCACAAGTAAATCATACGTTACTATTTTAGTACGCATAATATTTAACGTAGGAAAGAATTGATTAGTTGAACGTACCGTGAGTATAGTCAGCTCGGTGTTGTAAACTGCCTTGAGTTGACCTTCGCCCACACCGTCACGATACATGATGATTCATGGAAGCTCGCCGTTGACCTCTTGGAAATTGTGGCAGCACTCTGGAAAAGAGAATTAGAACGCATTAGAAAGTGGACAAGGGGAAAATACATAACAATTCAGCAATTTCAACTACAACTTACTAATGAGGTCAGCTAGCATGGTTTCGCAAAGTTCATCGTTGTTCTTGAACAGGGAGGTTGTGCTGAAGTACTTTGTGAAGTTTCCTGAGAATGTGGCGACCATCGCACCTACACTGCCTCCTTTACTTCCCTTGGCTCCGTGGTAAACGTCGAATCCCACGAACATGCAGCTTTTGAGCGGAAGCTTCAGAGTCCAGGGCTCTCCTCCCAGCTTGGCATTCATCTGAACGACGACCTTGGTGGCGATGGACATGAGTCCCTTGGAGGTGACATTCTTGGCCAGGAAGCACTGACTTGGCACTAAATAAAATATAAAAGAATACATTACATGAGTTTGAAGAAAGTTTCAAGCTGCAATAAAAAAAATTAAAGGTTCAGTTTGCAACAAACCTCCTTTGTCAACGGCCAGTCGTTTTTTCACCACGTTGTAGAGCTCCGCCTTGTTATCATTTGCGGCTTCAGGTTTAGGGCATCCTCCATGGCCGACAGGTAGCTTCCACTTCGTGCATCTGGCACCTTGATGCTGGAACAAATCAAAAGCACAAAAATTAGTGGCATTAAAAGAGCCCTTCAATCAAATGCAGCAGCAAGTTCCTACAAAGTAGTATTACTTACATTTGTTTTGGATTGCCAATAGCCATGCTGAGAGGAGCAGCCACCTTGGTCATTGTTCGGACCAGGTTGTCCACGCCAGCGAAATCCCGTTGTGGTACAATGATGACCATGTTGTTAAGTTCACGCTGGTGAGCATTTGCTGGGCTGAAACAAATAAAACAAACAAAATTCGCATCAAACCTATGGCAAGGGCAAAATTTGAACAAAAGTAATAAATAAATTCAACTTACATCTGAACGCCATTGTAAAGTCGCCTTTGTCGTCCACTTGGTGAGTTCCCTTTGCAAACGAGACGACTTCCTTTGCGAGAATGCGACCCTTGAGCTCCACCAGCTTCCCATCCAACTCCATCCCCCAGTTGACCAGCTCCGACTTGATCTGGAAGAACAAACGAAATTATCACATAAATGTATATTTTGAATTTTTTAATACATGATGATTGGCTAAAATTCTAGTAAACCGTACCTCTGGGTGCTCCCGCATGCGCTTGTTAAATCCATCGAGACGGGGGCCTTTCTCCTGCGGTGCCTGATGCAAATACTTGCTCAGCTCCTTCATCAGCGAAAAGTTGGCCCGCATGTTGTCCGTAAGTCCAGTGGATTGGCAGAGTTCGGGAACGAGAAGAATGTCGCCCGGGTCAGCAGCCTTTCCAGCATGCAAGTCCCTCTTGCTTGCTTTTGCTTTGAGCAGCGGCTGCTTCAGGTCCTTGATGGTCAGGCTATGACGAACACGGTAGTAGTCCACCAACGTCTGCTGCTCGCCCTTCCGCTCGAACATGGATTGTGGACTTTTGTCGAACTCGATATCATCGATGTGGTAGGTCTTCCTGTTGTAAGTCGTCATCACAATCGTGCCGTTCAGCTCCTTCTTCACTGCTTCCCTGAACGCGTTCTGGTTGGCTCCAAAGGACCTCTCCAAGCCTTTGATTACCAGGAGCACAGAGTCCATGCGAAGAACTTTGTGAGTCGTCTCCACACACAGGAGCATCTTGTCTTCGTGGTGACGAATGGAAGTCACGTAACCTGCAAATCATTGAAAAAACATTCTCTGTTAAGTAACTTGGAGGTACAGACGATAAAATCAATTAAAATGTGGAAATTATGAAACACATACCGGGCCAGAGAGTAAGGCGATGAGCGGGTATGTCAATGGCAGCTACTGGATCAAAGAAATTGCGTCCCATTTCCAGCAAACCCCAGCTGGAACATGCATTTCCGGAGAAGCAGGTTGTAGATGGCCACGTAGGCAGGACTTCCACTGTCGAGCGCCGTCACCAACTTGACGACGACTTGGCGTGGAATTTTCGCCACCGTGTCCTCGACGACCATGGTGAATGCTGCCTCGGCCGTCCCAAGTACTTTTGGGGTGTAGAGCACAGTCCCGTCAAAGACGTAGCCAAACTGCATGTCAGCTCCAGCTATGCCTCTCTTGAAGAGCGTCTTCTTGAGAGTAGTCCGATCCACCTCTGGCAGCACGTCCACTCGGTACTCGTACAAGCCCATCCTGGCGCTGTCCGCACTTCGTAGTAGTTGGACTTCATGGAGATGACAGTTCCTTTCTTGCCCCTCTTGTCCTTCCCTTCTGGTCGGCTGGTGACGTAGTCCACGTCAGTGCGGAGTCCTCTTGCCGCCCCTCGTTGGGATGCTCCTTCTGCTGAGTCATCAGCAGCCAAAGGCGGAATGCTTCCCACCACGGACCCGCAGTCTGGGATGACGACGATGATGACGATGTCCGCACGGCAAGAGTTTCCAAGCCCCTCTCCACACCAGTTGTACTCCCGCTGGATGTTGTGGTGGTGCTGGATTCTCTGTCTGGACTTCGGGATCGAGTTGGAGACCTCCTTCCCGCATTGATGGTTCTGGTTGGGGAGCGTGCACGAGCTCGTCCACGGCCACGTCCCATTGGCATTGGGCGTCCTGTATCTTCCATCTTTATCGGTACGGTTGGCGAATCTTAACCGTCAAAAACAAGAGAACAAAAATATTTGAATTAAAATTGGAACGAAGAAAACATACATCAGTACTACACAACATGAGTGAAAATACCAAACTTACCAGAGAAAGAGAAAGTTAGTTGATTTTTTGCTCGTCGTGGTTTGGCTTTCCTTCTTGGAGCTGAGGTTGGTTGGTTTGTACTCAGAGCTAGAAAACAACAAGGAAACGTTTTTAATTTAAACTGAAAAGAGAAGAGTGCACAATTAAAAGCGAAGCACAGACAATAATGTTGGAGAAAGTTCACTCACCGGATATGTTGCTGAGCAGAGAGTTTCCTGGTTCAGTGGAATTGGTTTTCGGTTTCCTGTTGAAGGCTTCCTTCCCCACGGGGAGTCTGAGTAGGCCAACACTGAAAAATACACAAAACATACATTTCACGAATTAGAGTTGGAACATAAAACGGGGCAACGTGAGAAACCTTCCAAACCAAAGATAACCAAGCAAAATTTTCATTGAAATTAAAAGAAATCTACCAGTTGAAGAAGAAAGAGGAAAAGTTTACGTACCGGAAATGTTGTAGAACAAAGAGTTTAGGATTTCCTTGGTTGGAGTAGGTTGCTTGTTGAGGGTTTCCCAATACAAGGTTGATTAGGTCACTCTGAAACAAAAATAAATTACACACCACAATTAGAATTGAAACAAATCAAAAGTTGAAAACATTCCCATTTCCACATAAAGCTCTCAATGTTTTCAAAAACATTTTGAAAGCTAGATAATTTCCTGGGGAAAATTTCAATGTGGGAATAATCAGGTAGAAAGTTCCAAATGTGTTAGGAAGCATTTGGAGCTTTCTGTGGAAATATTCGTACTGAGAACGCTCAAGTAGAAAGTTCCCAATGTTTCCAGAATCTTATAAACAGTCCCCTATGAACTTTCTGTTGGAAATAGCCCAAGTCAAAAGTTCCTGAGGTTGTTTATAAGTTTCCAGGAACATTAACAACGCTCAGTTAGAAAGTTACACAAGTTTCTGGGAACATTGGGAACTTTCTACTTGACAACTCTCAAGTTGAAAGTTCCCAATGTTTCCGGAAACAAATGGAAAGTTTTCACTAGCTACTTACCAGGACAGTCTCAATCGACAGAAATTATTCTGATTAGAGAAAGGTACTGTTTACCGGTCAAAAGCAAACTTTCGAATGATTTCCCCTCTGCCAGTCAGCCCCCTTTTATACCTCTTCAAATACATGGGAAACTGTGCAAACTGAATGAGCGTAAATGCATTCCTTTGTCTCCTCTCGCAAGACGTTTCGCATGTAAATTGAAATTGATGCTCCATACGTTTCCCTTTGTGCAGGTCATTATTTGGTAACATTAAAACTAACTCATTCGAAATCTGCATCTGGACAAAGTATTTGTCCATTTTCTTTGTTCTTCAACAGGAGATTAGCTGGAAAATTTTCGTTTTGACCATGACCCCTTTGTAATACATGCTAATGTTTTATATTAAGACCCGAATTAAGAAACGAATTAATGAATA